>JBCAUG010468326.1:0-30285 GCA_038406175.1 Haplosyllis leylae
GAAATCGTGAGATTTCACCAAAAAATATTTCCCATTTAAAGAGCAAAGCTGTTTACAACAGCTCTGCTAAAAATGAGACCCAAACCTAAATCTAAACTTGGAAAAATGAGATCTAGATCTAGATCTAACCTTAGAAAAATTAGATCTAAATCTATACTTGGAAAAATTAGATCTACATCTAGAATCAGAAATATTACATCTAGATCTAAAGTTGAAAAACTATATATGATTAATCTAGAGAGTTACCAAAGGTCCCTCCCCGAAAACTGGAATTTTGAGTTGTTTTTCAACTTTTTGAGTTTTTTAAATATTGAAATAATATTTTGCACCTCACATGGGGAAAATGTTCAAATATTAAGGCAAAAATACCTGTCTGTGAATCAATAAACCTAAACCTACAAGTCATCAACAGGTGCAAAAGAAAAAATAAACTTCCCAAACTGTAGAGCTTGGGAACTTTTGTGGTCTGCTGTCCTCACAAATAGTACCAAAATACTTTCTAAGCTGAAAACAAAACAGTGTTGACTTGGCATTATGGTCTACTGCTTTACCATATTCATGTCAAAGTAGTTCCAGCAAACCCTGGAAAATAATTACTAAACTACTTTTTGGATCCTTGCTGCATATTATTATGCACCATTTGGGTTTCTAGATTCCAGACAATTAATTTGTGTGCTTACCAATTCATCCATTCTACTATCAAAAAACTGAGAAAACTACCAACACCTACTTTTTAGCCCTTGAACATCAATGTTATTTGAAAAACAAGTTTAGGAAATATTTTAGCCCCATGATATGGCTGTGGCTGATGCAGCCAGAGAAATTCCCGTGCCGAAGTGGATTTGAAAATGATTCGAAAGTACCACGAGAAGGGTGTCTTACTGCACTCAATTAAAAAAGAATTAAACTGGCAATGTGATGGTTTTCACACTGATTTTACTTTGCTTCTCTCGCACAGTTCTGAATTGAAACTACAGTGTATACTGAAACTAATTCGATCGACATATTAAAACAAAGAAAATTGTAGTGCATGAAACATTTGTGATTGAAGACACATCGTACTAAAAGGTGTCAGTATATTTGAAAAAATTCCATTCTTAACTAAAATGAGATCATTTAACCCCTGTCATGTGACTCTGACTATTTTAGTACATGATCTATGTTTTTATAATATATTTAATACTCATAATTCTTATTCCTCAATATACAGTGTATTAAAGCTATGAGCATTATCTTCGCAAAGTACCATAAATGACACTATCAGTTGATGTTCAAATTTTGAAAAGTGAAAATTGAGGGATGATGGGTTATTTTTCCACTCTGTTACCTTCAACTTTGGTAAATGATCCCTCCTTAAAAGGATGTATCCTTTAACCCTTTCGAGTATGGGGGGAAAAAAGCAACAACATAAAATGGATTCTTTCATTAAAACTGCAAAATTCCAACTACAAAATTGCACGATTGAATTGATAGAACACGAATAGAACTATATTTTAAACTCTTACCTTCATAGATCTGCTTCATAGTTTTCATTAATTAGAAAAGATTCGCTGGAAGAGAGCAAGGGCGAAATTTCAAGCTGTTTTTTCTGATTATTCAAAAAACACAACGGAAGAACGTCTTTGAATCTGAAGTTTTGTGTGATATTATTTCAAATTAGCAACAGATTCCTTTTTGCTCGATATTCTTCAATTTGGATCTCAAATGGTTAAGCCTTAAGTACCTAAAGTGGGTGTATATCTGTGTACAGAGAACGTGTGTTACCTTTTCAGACCTTTAGATTTCAAACCTATCAACTTTGTGTCCCTTGAAAGTTTGATAGTAATACGGTCTGGGTAATTACCAAACCAGGTAAAGTTACCTTTCAACATGCGATGTCGCTCATGTTCCTGAGTATTATTTATCAACCTGATTACAAATTTGGCACATAATCATTTGCAGCTTCCTCATTATTCAAAACAGTACGATGTATTTGGAAGTTGTATCCTGAAAATGATACCAAGTGCTTTTTTATTTTCAAGGACGTGAGATCTTTCGTGGGCCAATGATGTCTGTCTTGAAATTCTGGATGAGGTCTCTATATATTTGGTTTCACATTTGGAGTGGATCCTCTCACTTGTGTGTTTTGTTACCCACATAGATCTAGGGCAGATTCTTCAGAGTCATCTCTGAGTGCAACACCTGCTGATCTCCTGTTGGCTTCTTGTCGGTCAGGTGATCTAAAGTGATTTTTTATAGGTTTCAATTGACTGAACCGTTAAAACGACTTGTTTTACGGACTAAAGTGAAAAATAGAATTGTCCAAAAAATGACACGTTCATTTCTTTTTGTGACTTTGCTGTGACTCTCAAATCCTACATTAAAAAGGCAACTTGCCATACTAGGCAGAGGGCATATGTCAAATATCATTTGGAGTGTATTGACTGGTTTTACAATCCAATTACAAACTGAAAAGAAAACAGACAAGACCAGTTAAGGGCTTCTATCATTGAGCTCAGCTGAAATTCAAAACACAGGGTAATGGCCACTAAATAGCCACCATGGTAGTTAACCGGGGAATAGAATGAGAAAAGAAAAAGTCCAACGCAAACACATTTCGACCATTATCCCTTAAAGTCCTTTTGATCTGCACCGCCTAACACCTTATTATACAGTGGGCAATTGAATTTTATTTAAGGACACATTGTAAGCAAGGTTGTAAATGGGCATGTATCTTTTACATTAGGCCCATGGACAGATGTCATAATCATTTGTTGGGATCTATAGGGGGTACAAGTTTAAATGTAGATTTCCCAGCTTTTGCCTATCATTGGAGCTATGATGTTCTCCAAATGGTTTATTGCTCTCCAAATTAAGTCTTTGAAAATGTTTTAAGATTGGAGCCGAAATGGGTCCTCACTAATGTCATTTGAATGATCGTTGTGTTGCATGAGAAAGATTTAGTTTTTAAACCAAGCCAGATTTGGGTTGCTATGAAATTAGTCAAATGAATGAAGATAAATGTCCATTTGAGCTCCTGGAATGCTGTGGATATCCAATTAACAAGTAAACTTCAATTCTCACCACAATGGTGCTTAAGATATAATTAGTAGTTTTAATGCTTGCAATCAAGGAACGGAATTGTGAGAATTTTCTCCAAAACGTGAAATATAAATGTCTCTTCTAATAAAATTATATTCTTTTCTCGGAGTTATTGCTTGTTTTATGGGCTTGGAATGAAAAGTTTGTCGATACAGTAGGAAGACGAATTCGGTGAATCGCCTTAAAAATTATTGAAGGTCCAAATAAAATATGAAGTCAAACTGAGCCAGTTGGTACACAAAAGGAAGTTTACGGATGTATTGTGTTTGCTCTTTTCTTTTTATATCGTTTTGGATTGGCGATTATTGAAACGTGTACCATAGCAATACTGTATTTGGAAACAATGAGACATTGGGACAGTATTGGGACAGCAGAAAAGTTACATAGTCATTTAAAATGAACACATATCCTGAATTGGAGTTAGTTCTTAATGAGTCCTGTGTAGGTTTATTCAAATCTATTGAGGAAATGGAAATTTTGCCTTTTAAAAAAAAATGTGGCTCATCATCTTATTCAACCTATTTCCTTTCGTACACGTAACTCAGCGATTAAGGACATTGAGTAATTACCGTGCGAACAATCAAAGTAGCAGATTCCCTTTACGCTGCAGGCACAAATGGAAGTGATACATTTTATAACATTTACAGCCCTTTTCTTTTATTTGAACAAAAGTGGAGCAGTACGTTGACAATTAAGTACAAGAGATTCCAATTTCGGCAGCTACAGTTAATGGCATTCTAACAGCCCATCGTAAAACCTCGGTCACATCTGTCGACTAGGCACAAAGCAAATTTAGACTGACCTAAAGATGAAAAGATAATGGCTAAATTTGCTGATCAACCTAGGCCATATTAGTACTGTTTTATGACTTTATTATCTTATATTATTATTGGTTTTCATCAATAATGCAACACCATCAGTTTGGTTGGTGCACTTGAAATTATGCATCACCCAATCCCGTAATAATGCAGTCTTTGGGATACAATAATTTACTGCTTATGGTCCATCATGGCCATTCATTTATTTGTTCTATTATTTAATGAGACCATTGTCATATTTATCTAGCTCTCTTAAGTTTATAGTTTAGAATAAAAGTCCATTTGATAATGGAGTTTCCATGCAGTATCTATTGACTTAGTACTTGAAGAGAAAGAATAACACTTGGAAAGCCTAAAAATAAAATAGTACTGATGCTTTATTTCGGGAGAATAATCTAAGTAGGAGAAACTAGAATCATCTGGATTTGAGCCCAATTCCTGTATTTTCAGTTCAAGTTCAGATGGATTGTTTTGGAAGAAGTTGTGAAAAGTTATATTTTTGGGGAAGAGACTGGTTTCTTTTTGTGATACTTTTTAATTTTTTGATGCCATTGGTCCTTTTTTGTGGGACCACTGATAACCGTATTTGGGATTTCTGGTGACATTTGCATTAGGTTTCAAAGCCAGATTGGATTCATTTGCATAGCTCATTGCATACTTTCCCCATCTATTTTTTTCAAACCTGTGCGGGAAGCCAACACTCGGTTGACTCAGAGGAGATGTACCAACCCATTATTTGGCCATTTTTTTTATGACACAGTGCCATAAATACCATTATCTTATAAATACCATGGAGTGAGTTCACTGTCCGGAGTAAAGTTGTGCTGTCATTGCAATTGACAGACAAGCGCATTTATCATATTTCTTCACTGTATTATACTTTGAAAAAAATTGCCTCTGATTGAGTAAAATATTTTTGAGTTGAAGTGCGTGACCTGTATTCAAATAAAAAGAATTGTAATGGTAACATTGCTACGTCAGATATCAAAGTAGATAAAGCACTTCCATGGAAATGTGCACATTTTTTATTTTTCTTTTTAATGCTCCATGCCAATGGATATCAACAATAACAAGGAGTAGGCCATAATTACCCAACTTATCATTATAATCTGGAATTATTTTCCAAATATGGCCCAAGGCGAAGTTATCACAAGATATCTGTAGTCCATTAGCTTTGTAATAAGCACATATCATACACAAGTCGATACTCATTTGATTTTCAGGCAATTTACGTCCATAAAAGCGCAATGCTCACAAAACGCGCGCACAACTTCCCGCGTGCGCTTCCATGCGAGAAATTCATTTGAATTTTTAATGCAGGGCCATTCTTTTAAATATTGTATGTTGATATTAAGCTTTAATTGAAAGATCAAGTCGGGTATTTATCACCATAATTGTATTTTTGCGTGCTGTTCACACAAGTGGAAAGCTACAAAAGGGACTCAATGCTGAAGGTTTTTCTAAAAAGTTATTTATGACTCAATTTAAAGTTGTCTTCCAGCGGAGTAACTTATTGCTGTACCCAAATTGCTGGTAGCGCTGTTTTATGCCAACCATTAAAGTTTGCGGCAGGTGGACCCATGCAAGCCTTTATGTGGCTAAGGTAACTGCAATGATTCCACTTAATTTTTGTTGAACGTATTCGTAGAATCGCTGATGGTTGATGAAACTTAGAAACCATTGATTCCTTCTTAATTTCCGGTTGCAAAAAAATTAGATTCTCTTGTTTTTGTTCCGAGTGCTAAACGCAAATCGAGAACCCACACCTTTTAACTGATCATCATGTATTACATTGGCCTTTTTAAAGTTATAGCTTGTTCACAGCCTGTCAGAGCGATTGTGAAAGTTAATCTAATTTTTGCTTTTGCGTTTTCTTGTGCGGGTTGTGAACCTGTCCTTGAGTATAATTGTCACCACAAAGGCGGCTCTAGGATCCTCTGTAGAAGGGGGTGCCAGCCAGTTGGCGGGGGAAACAGACGATTTTAGAAACTTTTCCAAAAAAAAAAAGAACTGTATGAAATCGAGAAAAATTTGGTCCATGCAGGTAGGGACGCGCGCCAGAGGCGACCCCTAGACCCGTCAATGATCCAGTTGTCATCCAAGGAAAATAGTAAACCCGCGGTTATTTTGTTTTCTTGATCCACTTCAAAGGAGTGGAGGGCACTGTTCCTTGCCCTCATCTCATGGATCCACAGCTGCAGGCTCATTGAAAATCAAAATAAACGTCTCTTCATTCACAGGATTTTTGGTCAAACGCAGACAGCCATTGCTCTTCCTATTTGCTGAGTGGGTTTACATTTTATGATAAGAAACAAATCATTCATAAAATTTTGATGTACTAATTAAATAACATCTCAATTCCGTGCCTTATATAGGTTAGCTAAATCTGAAGTACACTATTTTTGAAAGTATTGTATGTAATGAAGTACAACAACTGATGATCGGTAATTTTAAAATCTAGAAATTTATAAACACTTTTATCTGATAATTAAGTTAACTTGTTTACTGTAATCATTTAGACTAGTAATTACGTGCTCGTACGTGTTGGGATGCTCCACAAAGCGTTTAATTGCTTGTTTTTCCAATGTTTGGAAGAGCGAGGCGAAATAGTGCCACAGTGTTCCTTGTCTGAATAAAAATATTTACAAATAAATCGAAAGTCACCCAACGTTTGAACGATATATATCTGATAACTAAAGATATGATTTTTAATGTTATGTGAGTATGCTTTATTGAGTGGAATAGCTACTGTGATCTGAATGTTATCATCTTGACGCTGTTTGTCTTCTGATTTTTTTTTGTTTATACGATGGTTTCTATTAAATAAATATATCAGTATTTTCATGTACATGTAATTCATTTTTGGAAATACATTGCACCTGTATTCAAGTCCAATTCCAGGTCCAACTCTAAATGTTCTGTACCAAATCTGGCCACACCCAGCCTCATGTACTATTTTTATCCTCAACTATTTTCATGTAATATCCATAGACAATGTAACACTTCATTCTCCATTTTTAAAAATTATGTGTAAGATCAAACTTAACAATAATACATTCAACGCCCTGTTAAAAGTGGCTGTTTATCAGCAAAACTTAGTTTCAAACTGTCTCATTTTTGTCATTTGTTTTTCTCATTATTTTCAAATGACACGTATCAGGGAGAAATTATGAGGAACAGAAACACAAAGAAATGGTGATGATTACAGAATTATTCGTTCTTAATGCAGTAAATTATCCAACTTTAAATTTTACTTTTCAAGATATTGAAATTGAAAGTACATACAAGGTAAACAAATTATTTATAATTAAAATAATAGCGACAAATATTTTGCCGAAACAATTACCCAGTCCTTCATTTGGAAGGAACAATTGCTCATTTTGAGTAATTAATTTCACAAAGGCAATCTCAGTATAACCAACGATACTATTATCATTCCTACAACTTCCAAGAAATAACATTATCATAGGCACGCCCTATATCAGGAATGGCCGAAACATTTCGGTGATCTGGGGACCATGGTTTTTAGGGAGACATTGAAAACATTTCAAAATAGGATTTTTTTTTTTCAAATTTCTCGGGAGAAAAAGCTCTTGAAAAAAACCCATCGTTTAAAACATATAATTACAAAGTGAATAACTTGGTGACTGCATATTTATCAGTAAACTATCATCCGTATTTCACAATCAACTTCATTAGAATATTGACAATTAAAATTTAGTGGCTGGTAATTAAGTCTGAAGCAAATAAGGTAGGTTGAATATAATTCTTGTAGTGTTTATCAAAATTATTCCTAACATTTTCGGTTGATTTCTGCTTGGTGCATCGAAGTCAAATTCTTTGTTACATCAACATACCTCATACCTCATACCGCATACCTCCCCCGAAGAATCTCATGTTCACCGCCATCAAAGCATGAAGTGAGTGATTTACAGCCATTGATGCCTCACGTGGGTCGGAACATCATAAAGACCGATCGTTATTTAAAGTCGACCACCGCTACCTGACCGTGATCATTCCACGTTTTTACTGCGAGAGAGGGGATCTGAGAAATACTTCTCATCTGTGCACCTGAAAAATACATGTAATTCGAAAAGAACAAGAGACAAGTGGTTATGTGAATCTCAGAAAATAGGAACCTTTACCAGTGAATCTCATTTTTTTGAAAGATCTGACTTGAACTTTGGAAAGAAATCTCAACTGCCTGATTTTGGAATCAGTTGCTGCCAAAGGGACTACTTTGACTATCACTTGGAATTTTTTGTGTGAATTTCTTCCACGAACTTGAGGGACTTATCAAGCAGTCTAAATGTTAGCCACAATGCAAGGATTTATGCCGATGGCAGCTTCGTCTCCGGTGCCGCACATGTTGCCTGGAGCCCCACCTGCTCATCCCGGGAGCCCCCACCTGCCCGGTGCGCTGGAACGCCCGAGTCCACCCGGACACCATCCGGGAGGGCCCCCGACCTCCCTACCACCAGGACTGCATCCACCCCACGCAGGACTGGACGTGAGGACACTGTCCCCACACCAACTTCAGCACCTTCATGAACAGGTAAAAATAAATTCAAATTCTAGAGAATCAATTAGAAATTCAAACATACTGAGCGCTCGTATTTGGAAGGAAATATCATGGAGTGAAATAACAAAGCGTAAAGAATGTGTTTCCCTAATGTCATCGTCATCTTTGAATAATAACAATAGAAGTATTCGTAAAGAATGTTACATTTGATAAATGACTTTTTTCAGAGAATTCAGGCTGAATTGCGTCGTTCCAAGAGCCCAAGCCCTCACAGGAGGAGCCCTGTGGGTAACTACCACCACCCTCACGGGGACAGCAGTCGTTCCGAGTCCAGCCGTCACGAGTCCAACACCAGCAAAGACTCGAGGGACTCCCGTGACAGATCCAGGTCCCCAATTAGCAGAGACAGGGACAACCGAGCGCAATCCCCACTTCGACCATCAAGTCGTAGAAGATCCCCCGCTCCACCACCACATGTACCACAGACTAGTAGTCACAGCCACCACCAACCACCACCACGTTCTTCAACACCACCACATATGCTACACCAAGAACCACCACGAACAACCACCCACAGTGACATGCACCCTCATCACCACATCCCTGCCAGCAGCGGCCACATGGGTGACGACAAGATCGTGCTGGAGATGGACGTTCACGACGCTGGAGATTCTGACGACGGCAGAGACTCGCCCATAGACATCATGGGGTACGGAGACAGCAAGGACCTGAAGGATGGCAATGCAAGCAGAAGTAAGTATGAAGTTGTTACTTCTTTTCTTACAGGATGTTTTTTCAAGTTTGCGCCCAAAATTAACGGCACAGAATGTGCGAGCGAGCAAATGATACACTCTTTGGCAACAGTCAAATTCCCTGAATTAGATGCAGGAAATTTCCCACATATATTCTGTGCCGCATCGTTTAAGTGGTACAATTTTAATGTTTTTGTCGTGCAAAATCTCAATACAATATTGTTACTGAAAAATACTTGACTTTTAGTACATTTAGTTGTGACATCATACATGTGTGTTTTGGTGTGTAATTTACTTGACGTGTTTGTGATCAATGCAGTAAATATGTCAGTGCATTGATAATCAGTAATTTTCTGGAATCATTCTGTCATCATTTGCCTAATTAAACATCTTGAAGAGATTATTATCGCGATTATCGTTCCTATTATTACGTGCACACCTCAAGGATAGGCGTTATCAGAGGTCACAGTTTGAGGTCTCAATTTTTTTCTGAGTAAGGCCAAGAATGGGCAATCACCAGTGGCGGATCTTTGTGGAACGATTCCTTCCTCCCTTCCCCACCCCACCTTACGGACCAAATTTTCTTTAATTGAATAGAGTTTCCGGAAATATTTGATCGACACTTTCCTCGAAGGTTGAATTGCATTTTTGAATGACCAGAAGACCTGATAAAAATAGCGTTCTGACTTCAGTTTTGTAGTCAGTAAAATCTCGTCAGATGGAACAGTTAAAACATTTTATATTTCCAAAGAGATATTGGTATTCTGCATTACTTGGCAGGAAAAGAAGTTAGTTGTTTGTAATGGCTTGTGGGATAAAGAAAGTTAATATTGTACATTCTCGGTGGTCCTCTTTTATCTTACACTAATGACCCAAGATTCAAAGATATACAGTATCTATTGATAAGCCTGCGATGATGTGGTTAACCTAACAATAAAAATATAATGGGAATTGAGGATTATTTGGAAAGCCATTGGGCTTGGCGAACTGAAGCGTTCTTAGAACGGAAATGCCTTTTTTGATTTCCTGCATTTGCAAAATCTCGTTATCATAACTTAAATTTGGGTAATTTTATTTCAATGATTTCTTTAATAGCAACGCTTATTACAGAATTTCCTGGAGTAGAAATCCTTAATCTTATTCAATTCGAGTAATAATTTTAAATTATCGGGCAATAAGTGTTTGGACTCCTGAAAGACTTCTATTTTACTTAAATTGAAAGCAATTAAGAGTAATTTCTGGTCAAAAAGTGGTCCAATCATTGCTGGTGTTTACAAATTCCCTTGTTTATAAAAAGCAATAAGTACACAACAAATATCGGCATTGTCTTTGCAGAAATGCCATTAACTCCCAGAGCTCTGAGATAAATACTCCAAGTGCGGGTTTTGGGTGAGAGGTGTCCAAATACCTTATGCAAATTTTACCTCAATTATTTGAAAATGATTCGCAATGGTGGTTGTTTCATTTAAACCTGCCATTTGACTTTTTCATTTTAAGTTATTTCAGAGAAATGTAAGAAAATTAGTTTCAAGATTTGAAACAAAGAAACCTAACAACCTAACACCTATACCTATGTTCAGCTTTAATCCCACATCAGTATTTAAAATTCAAATGGGCTGTTAATTATCCAAAACGTTTGTTTCCCAATCCACAGATCTGTGAAAATTTCTTTTTCCAATTTACAAATTAGTTCATTTACCAACCGAGTGAAGTCTCTAATGAAAATTGATTTGATTTTTTCAAATTCCCACAGCACTTTGGTCTTTTTGGAAACCGCTATCTGAAACTAAATGTTTATGTCAACCTTTCATGGACCGAAGGCTGTGTTATTAATGATTAGGACCTGCAGAAACTTGTCGTCAGTGGTTAATTATAAACTCGTTCTGCACTAGCTTCAAAGTTACTTGTGGTCTATCTATCGCACTGGTTTTCCCAGATATTGTAGGAGGAAAGGTAAAGGCCTATTTTAAAAAGATAATCTATTCCTTCTACTGTTCCTTTGTTCATATTTGTAAAATGTGATTCACCCAGCTAGACAAGCTGCATCTGATAGTATCTGCAAAAGAAGTTTAAAAAAAAAACTTGTTGAAATTTTGGATCAATGACTGGAACAACCGTACAGAAAATTAGTAGCAATGGATCTTGCTTTGTGACTGGCACATTTCCCCTCCTGGAACATAAACGCTTTTGTAGCCCTTGTGGAATTGTGGAAATTTGCTGTATCAGCAAGACAAATCCCATGATCGAATCAGTAAGGCTACTGCAGGAGTCACCAATTATGTCAAAAATTGAACGTTGATCGACTGATGAACAAAACGTTGAAACAAGCAGATGCTCATGAATGAACTTCCCTCCGACGTTTTAAGCAGAGAAAACGTTTGATTTAATTTCTCACCATTAGAGAAACGTAACTAATTACTTAATAGCTGTTTGCACCTAATCAGGACATCCATTACCTGTAATGAAAACCTCACTTTACAACCTTGACTAATTTACATGTGAATAAAATCAAAAGTGATTGGGCTACCTGAAACATGAAAGTACAAAAGGCTGTTAAATGTCAAGGGGTTCAAAGGGAGTAATTAGCATCCGTGCCCTCTGGGGGTAAATCACGCTGGGACCTGCATCTGGGGCCATCTGAGCACTCCAGATGACATCTGATTTTCTGGTTGTCTCTGTGTGTAATGTTCAAGTGATTAGGGAGGAGATAAGCCATGACGGCGTGACCTTTGATCAGAGCTCATCATTTATGTGATGATCGTCTAATTTGACACGCACCACTTGGATAACTAAGCATTTGTTTGTTTTCCTTCAGGAAGATTTTGAGAAGAGACCATTGTCTCTCTCTCTTGAAAAACAAAATTCCCATTCGTTCCGGGGTTTAACACCATTCTGTGCAGTAGGTTTACATGTATTGTTCCCTGGTTTTAACCCACTATTGATCAGACCATTTACAATTTAAGGTATTCTGTAATTTATATGATAGCAGATTGTTTAAGTTGCTCCCCTTTGTTCATCGTACATCGTATAACAAGGTAATTTCCTGAGACGGAATATAGAAATGGACAATCCCTTTGAGGTATGTCTTTAGCTGAGAATGATCATATCCTGTGTCATTTTTTTTTATCTTGATATGCACACAAAACTAACGAGGGGCGCCATTGCTATCTATCTCATTAGTAACAATCATGAACAAATGCTAGCGTGTACTAGCTCAATACTAATGACGCATTAGCATGGTTCGTTAATGGTCCCGCTTTTGTTTAGCGGTCAAAGATTAGTGCGCATAATGTCTTTATTAGTCCCCTTGATTAACACCCCAGGACACAGTAACAGTGTTAATTTCTATTGCGTTATACAATTTTTATTATCTGGGAACATTCATTCTAAGTTTTATGGTGTTTTACATTCCTATTGAAACTAACTGTTGCTAAGGATAAATTGCCGAAACAGAAAAATGGTGTAAACTTGAAAACGAGCTTTGCCTGTGGAATGTTGAAAGTTAATGATTAGCCAAGCATACAAGAACGTAACTTGCAGAAGATGAAATTGAATGTACCCGAGGATTTGAAAGTGAACTTCGGTTAAAATCATTTAATATGAGAATAAAGTAGCCAAGAATAACATCTTGGGTGGGTAACTTCCATCAGAATATTAATCAAAAAGATCACAGCCAATCGATAACTGAAAATTGCTCCTTTTACAAGTTTCTCTAATCCATGGAAATTGGAAACTGATTTTGAGAAGTGATTACAACTTGGCAAGTTTCATTAAAACAAAGATTATTGTGATTGTAATGAACTGCATGCAAAGGGATTTGTAAATCAATGTTTGATAGGACAGATACTTCAAGAAGAAGCGCAATAAAGGGGTGATTTGCCAGTGGATACAGATCTCATATGGTAATGGCATTAAGGCAGATCCCTACAAATCCTCATTAATCCTGTAAATAGATAATGGATTTGAAATGGATGTTCTGGATATTGAGTCCATGACCCATTGAGACTAGAAGTTGCTTAAAAGTCCTAAACGCAATTTTCAACTACTTATCTCAGATGAAATTAATTGCTTAATTTTAACATTGTAGCCTGTTAGTCTAACGTTGGACAAGTCACATTTGAAGTATTGCTGCATGTGGATTTGGAATGTTCAAAAGAAAGTTGACTATTTTGAAATTTATTTTACACATACCACACGTCTACGTTTGGCTTTTACAAAAATAGAAATATTGTACAAATGTAACCCCACAGGTCAAGCGTGGAACACAGGTGGCTACCCAAACAAAACAATTTAAAGCTCGTTTAAAAGCATAATAGATCATCTCCTTTGCCTGTTTTGTACGGGAGAAAATTAATTTGAATATGTAATTTGCAAACCATGTAATGGAGATCATGCGTCATTTAGTTTCAATGGGACTGTTAGTGAGTTTCCGTGTTCCTCATCATGGTCTCTTTACCCTAAGAAGTCAGTAGAGCTAAGGATCTAAAACCAAGATCCTTTTACTTGCATGGGTAAAAACGTCTCCTTGTCATACTTCCGAGACCTTTGCAGTTAACACGTATTATTACTGTCAAGCGAACTCAAACTGCATCACTTACAACAAAATTACTGTCAACACTGGCTACAGGATAGAGAAAAAATGATGAAAGTCGCTTACTGCGCCAATAAAATTATAGTGATTTGTTGCAAACATCAAAAACTAAGTAACTGACTGCCTGAAACGCACATTGAAGTTTATCCTGTAAAACTCAAGTATCGGGTACATTTCAATTTAAAACATTGATTTCAGGAAGAAATACTCGATCAAATAGTCTCAATATCTCGATTTCAAAAATGACAGTGTGCACATTAACTCGACACAATTTACATCTGCCTTTTTAATGTTATAATTTTTAATGAAAATTCATGTCAAACATGGTCGTTAAACCCATAATTTGCCATATGGGTCTTTCTGACACCGAGGGGTTGCGAGCGCTACGCCTCGGCTGAGGGTGACAGTCCGACGGCCGCTCCTGTCAAGTGGGTCACCTCCTCTTCCCTCCCACTTTTTAACGGCGCCAGGCATCTGAACAAAACGAACATCAATTGAGAGCATTAAAAGCAAACAAAGACTCAATAATGGACTATAATGGGGGTATGGCTGAGTGCAATACATATCCCAATCATTGAATGTTAATCACACCGTAGAAGGAACTTGTCAAGGAAATAAAACCTCCCCCTGTGTGTATTAATTTACTTTATGGAACGTGACTGTAGATACCTACAACTTTGGATAAGTCTCTTACAAACAAGTCGATTTGTGCATCATTTCGTTCTTTCACCAAGTGAGAAACTGGGTGCAGTAAATTTTTTGGTCATTAATCCACAATTCACATAACTGGAAATCAGCAGGAAATGCAAATAGAATAGGCCAATTCAAAGATTTGCCTGTAACAGCATCCTAAGTCCCCCGTATTTATCTCTGTTCAGAACAACAGCAGCAGCAACAGCAACAACACTCCTGCCCAATGATATGCTGATGAATGATGCTTAAGTTTAGAACCATTCATGGTGTCCATTCTGAATAATTCACTAATAGTTGTACCAAACAATGGTACTCGATCAGTTACACAAAAGCGCATTGCAGAAAGGGTAATAAAGGATCATAATGACCCTTCACCATGGCGGTTATTAATAGTGGTGCTTTTTTAATATTTAATATCAATGTGTCATTAAATGTTAATATTAACATGATGTAGTAATGATTTGGGGATGACATGTGTGTGCGGCGTGTAGTTGCTCAGATAGGTATCTCAAACTGTTCCACTTGGCACTTTGGATCACTCTGCTGAGATGATGAATTCCTTGGGGACATCATGAAAGGTAGACATTGTTTGCAGTGTTCAAATTCAAAAATTTCTTTCTAAAACTTAGAATTGTTATCGCAGTGGAAAACATAAAATAGAAATCCATAGAGATTCCATTTGGGAAAAAATGTAGTTGATTTATGAGATATAGTGCTGCTTTAGAACCCGTTTCTGCACGTCTGAAAATGTGACAGAAATATGATTGTAGAATAGCGCTTTTATACAAAAGAGAATCGAGAAAGATGAGAAATCTATCAATGAAACAATAGAAGCTAATGATAATAAATGATCCTCGGACAAATCCTGATGGGAATTTTTGAATCATATCACTGAGTTTAATGGCATTTGTTTCACAGGTCAATTTGCATCAATAAAACACGGTTTGAGAGAGTTATTGCCTTATAAAGAATGCATAGACCCTCTCATGCTTTTATGATCATACTGAGATGATCTTCCTAGTTGTGGAACCACATTTGGTACAGAATTTATGATCCTCGCAATATATTGTACATGTCAGTACTTCCTATCCCCTTTCTGCCTACAATAAAAAGGCGATTTTGTGTTGATTTTGATTTCTTTTTAATAGATTTGTCATACAAATCTTATAAAAATTGCAGCAATTTTCAGGTTAGATCTTGAATAAACTCAAATTAAAAAAAAGAGAATGCATGTGGAAAGGTTTCTTGAATGCACTGTATTCATGTGCTTAACCATCTTGATTTGAAAACGGACTGGACTCTGCTTGTTGTCACAAGGAAACCTTCTTACCACTTAAGTGTTAACGACTTCGCAACTACAGAACTTTAATTAAACCAAAAAAGTCAATCATCATCTGCGACTGACTGTGATCAGTGGTATATGGCCGTACAATCCCTGACCTGAGGCTAAATCGAGCTTGACACTGCAAATCCAACGCCAATAATTCACCACCAAAACTTTCACTTGTCAAAACGCAAACTTGTCTTCGGGGAGAATTTCTTTGTCCTAATTGACGTTGGACATGCAAAAAGTTAGTTGCCTAATTAGCAGCAAGAATTTTGAGTGATAATCCGTCATAATGCTTTTAATTTTCCTTCTATGATGTGTCATAATGGTCAGAAATACTCGAAATTGCGTCAATGATAATCCTATTAGCATTGTGTGCAGCGGAAATTGCCTAAAGGGATGCTCACAGAACTTCCATCCATCAATCCAGTAATTAGTGCGACTTGCTGGCCGCCAGATGTCACTAGCTGACAATTTCAAAAATAGAAATTGGGGATATTTGCACAAATTTAACAATTAACATGAATTCCGTTGCTAAGGTATAGAAAAGGGCAGTGCACCTCATTTACTAAAGGAAGAATAGGACAAAACAGACTAATATTTAATTATAACTACAACAGAAGCACCTGTTAATGAATGTAATCAATGCAAGAAGATTTGGAAATCATTCACCGCCAAAAAGAAAATTCAAGTCATAATACGAGGGAAAAGAAACAAAGTTTTGAAAAGTTGCAAAAAACGAGAAATCCTTTTACTGGAGACTTCTGTGTTTGGTAGTTATTTTCCTTCATCACCTCGGCCACTCTGGGAAGTCACAGAGGCCATTGCAGTGTGTAAGCCGTGATTTGCACGCCCAGCTCAATGGAGCCTGTGCCCTGACTTGTTCTCGGGGCCCCAGAGGTCCCCTCTGAAGGTGATAAATTGCCTCTTGGATCCCCGTTTTACTCTAAGTGGTGCCCCAGGGATTGCCCGAACCCATCTTCGCAAATTTGTGCCATAACCGAGTACATGAATTATTAATTTTCCTTTCTGGTGGTATATGGCTTTTTCACTAATCAGGTACCTGATGTTCATTTTCTAAGTGAATTGGCCTTTACAAAGTGGCTACTCAAAAGTGCTTGGACCTCACTAAAGTTTTGATGAGGTTTTCTGCTCTTTCTTTTGACAGGCAGAGAATTGACGTCCGTTCAATTGCTGCTTTTGGCGCTTGAACACAATAATTCTTTCAGCTCGACAAATCTTTAAAAGATGTTTCTCTTTTCTCTTATTCTCAGGTCCTCCAGAAGAACCAAATGTTCGCAGATACCGAACAGCTTTTACCCGTGAGCAACTGAACCGACTAGAGAAAGAATTTCTCCGGGAGAACTACGTCTCTCGTCCCCGTCGCTGCGAGCTGGCCGCCTCCCTCAACCTACCCGAGTCCACTATCAAGGTAAATAAAAAAAATCATTGCAATTAAGTTAACGTAATGATATATCCACAGTCCCAGGAAACTACTACTACAGTATATCTAAACACGCAAATTAATGCTCTTTTCGAGAAAAAAAAGGCCATTAACATTTGAATTGTGGCAACTTGTTTTAAATGCACACAGTTGACAAGGACTTTTAATGCCTCTTTCAGGTATGGTTCCAAAATAGACGTATGAAGGACAAAAGACAGAGGATGGCGATGGCCTGGCCTTATGGTATCTCTGACCCGAACCTGTACGCCTATATCATGAACGCCGCCGCATCGCTGTCCCAGTACCCTTACGCTGCAGCGGCCCTGCCGAATCCAGCAACGTCTCCAGCGCTCAGTTACTACGCCAGCCTGGGTCTACAGCGAGCAGCGGCGGCCTACACCCCGTATGGATTCCCGAGTCCCCTGAGGCCGGGGCCAAGGAGTGATCTTCTACCGGGTGGTGTACCAAGTCCTTTAATCCGACCTACAGCGGAGCCTCACCCAGGTACCACCCCATCCACACCATCCGCCCCCAGCCTACCTTGCGGTCTGCATCCTCCCCGGGACCACCACCCTTCAACGCTGGCCGGTGCACCCCACCACCCGCACCCTCACGGGTCACTCCTCGGTGGATCCACTGGGACCTGCACAGCCTCACCCGGAGAGCCCTGCAGTTGTCACCTGTTTTACGGCGGACTCGCCCCAACGTCCCTCCCGGCTCCTCACCCTGTTACAGCGCCCATATCGCACCCTCACCTCCCAACCACCTCGTCCACCACCACCTCATCATCCAGCATCCCCTCAAGCCAACCTAGTCTCTTCCAACCGTACAAAACCGAAACAGAAAGAGCATGATTGCTCCCAGACGCCAATTGACAATCCATTGAGAATTTATTACATGTACACGTAGATAAACCAATGAATTAACATTTAACTATTTCATTTCGTTAACATACTCGTGAATGAATGTACCAAACATACTCACATTTACGATAGATTATTCCATTTCAATACAATACACAGAGGAAATCAGCAGCGAATCAAACTCAATAATTGTACACTAGAATTTATCCGAATGAGAACACTGATCTCATGAAAATGTTTCTTGTTTATCATCGTTATTTATCTGTGCGTATAGTTCAATGTACATATTTAGCTTGGTATTATAGCATATTAAGCCTGTAGAATTAAGGGTTTTTGATAACCGACTGACAGTATGTTGGAAATGAATCCTCAAGACAGTACAATACATTTTAGTATTGATTTCACCAAAAGTGAAAAAAACAAGGAATCTCTAATTTTGGTTTTGAACCTAAACGAAAGACTACCGAGTGTTCGTTCTTTTAGGGGAAACCATTTGTACATAGTCGTAAACGTAAGAATAGGGTACATGTATTGTTATATGTTAATGCCAAATGTTCCACTTTATATTAATGCGTTTGCAAAAAAGCTGGAATTTGAGATCTGATAAACTTCCATAGTGTAGTACAGTTTTTAACGAACAGCTTAGAGAGATAATGCCAGATTTTTTTCTTGTGTGTAGCCAGGAAATTTGCGCGTTTGAACGGTTCAGGAAAAATGAATTATTTGTCCCAAGCACTTGTTGAGCTTTAAAAACAAATTGACGAAACAGTTACTATGAAACTATTATTTTTAATTAAGACTACTCAAAGCGATGTAACAAAACTTGTTTTATTGTTGTTGACTCATTTGCTTTTCCTGCATATGTTTATTCAAACAAATGCATTAATGTCATATTGTCATGAATTGCTGATTTGCATAATGTATGAAATTATTGTTGATTAAAAAGTACATGAAAAAATCAAAAAGATTTGGTTTGTCCTTACTCCACTCAAAATATCTGGTTTCTGTTATTGATTTCAACCCCTTGCGAAAAGTCTAAAACAACCAAAATATGCGGTAGGCTGCTTTGTGACGGATCCAGAAATCCTATGTACAATGGCCATTGTTTTACCAAATATTTTCAAAAGACTGTGGTAAATTTTACACCTCCCCTCTTTGCAATTGTCTAAGGAATTTTCAAATTGCCTCCACATCAAACCAATGCAAAATTAATGCCGCTTGGTCATTTCACATTATACATTGTTAAACAATAGAAAAAAACAACCCATATATGTAAAAGAACTCACAACACAAATGCAAATGAAGCTTGAATTTATCTAAAACGACAAAGCAATAATATACGTATCAAACAGTACGAACCATAAAAGCTGCTTTGTTACAAAACATAAACATAATAGACCCGTTGAAATTAGAGGGCTGTAAAAAGTACAAAACTTTGAGCCTTCAATTTGGAATCTCGGTTAAGGTACATGGTACATCCGTTTGCGAATTCGCACCTGTGGTTAGTCTCGTAATACAATGTAACATCAAAAGTCATCCATGTATAACCCGTAGGAAAGGCATCATGATAGGTGTAATTTAACTATCAAGGGTGATGTAAGTTTGGACTTGATAGTATCATTATGTAATTTTCTACATTATTTCCTCGTTTGTACAAAATCGCCTTGTTTGCTGGTAACGGGTGGGGCGTATTTTAGCGTGGGAAGACTGAGCTAACTAGTGACGGATCCTGGATTTTCAACGGGGTGTCTGATTCTGACGGGGAGGGGGGGGGCTTGTTTGTCTCCAAAAAGTCCGTTTTTCTTGAATTCAATGTTTGTTAGTACAATAGTACCGACAAATTTGTTTTCACAAAGTGATAAAGTTTTGGTCATCACATATGACACAAATTTCGAATTAATATGCAACAACAATAAAGAACAACTCTCGGTATCTTGACATTTATTGCTTTGATAAAACTAACTAAGGTCATTTAAATTCATAAATCAATTATAAACACTTGCCAGTCTTGCCAAGCATTGAATTCACAAACAATTTGAATGAAAGTCCGGGGAATATCCCCAGGATAAAATGTTCTCAGAATTCCGATATCAACCAGCGACATGCCCAAGCATCTTCCAAGATTACAAAAATAAGTATCCCAGGTCTTGAAACAAAAAACTGCTGTCTTCATATTTGTTGCCATTCACAGAAGGCCCAAGCATGGGAGGGGGGGGGGTGCTTTAAAATGTCATTGTTGTTTGCTCATTGGACTAAAGCTCCAAGTGCTGTATTCTTTGGGAATGACCTTTAGTTATGTCACTCCTAAACCATGTTAGACGGTGTAGGGTGTTATGGAGGTTATTCCTTAGAATGTTAGCTTTCCTTCCCTGTCAGCACAGTAACAGTAGCCCAACCTTTTCTTTTCTGTTACTGGCAGTGGATTAAACTGTTTTCATTGTGTGCTTTTCTAGGTTGGTGAGGGAGTTTATTCCCTGTGTGCTTTTGACACAGGATGAGCAGAGCTAATATTCTAAGGAATGGCCTACATTACACCCTACACCATCCAACATAGTTAGGGATTGAGGTAACTAAAGATCATTCCTAAATTAGAACACATCCTCAGTATTTGGCACAGTTGCTCACTAGCTGTCTCAGAATTCAGTGGTAGCAGATCCAGGATGTGGTCAGGAGGAACAGAAAGTTTCCAATGTTTTGGTGAAGTGGAGTAAGCAAACCAATACCGGGCCCACTTTATGGCCTGGAAGTCCTAGAAGTTTAAATGTCAAATATGCATTCTCCCACTTTTCTGGCACTTTTTGTTCAAAATTTTCAACTTATATTTGTGTAGGTATATTATGAAATACCTATTTCAATACAAAAGACTCTGATCATTTTTGCAAATGCAATATTCCTTTTCTTAACATGAGAAATTAGTGATCTTATTTCTTCTTTTGGTTTAGTTTACAGATAAATTAGCCTCTATTGGCTTGGAAAAAACAGAATCTAATTTTACTTAGTTATTGCTATTATCATTGTTGACAATTTGCACTATAACTCATTTCACACGGCCAAGTGGGTACAGCAACCTTAAATGCGCTCCGCAATTCACAGCATAGTGGGATCCCACTGTAGTTGTAATGTTTAAGAGAGAATGTTAAAATTCCAGCCTATGCATGACAATGTGACACCATTATGACATTGTGTCAATTAATGTTTTGAACTTTCTCAAAATCCAAGAGCTATATTTTGTTTAACTTTCCCGAATGCTCTGTGCTCTTCACTTCAGCATTCATTTAACTGCATATTTCGCATTTTAAAATAGGACATTATCACGCACTCTGTATCTTGAGCACTCAGTCTAAAACTATTTTTTATCAAATACAATGATAACTGATATTTGTAAAGGTTTTGTTCATGACACTGTGTTTTACTAACTTTTTTTCAAAAAAAACTTCCAATAATTTTGAACAGTTTTTTGTCAATTTTTAAAATATTTTCCAGTATTTTTTAAAATTGCAAATTCGATCAAATTGATTGTATAAACACGCTAACGGTGTAGAGTGCGTTTTGAAAAGAACATCAACGTGTTGTGTTTATGCAAATTAGCTACACTGTATCAAACATTTCATCTGTTTATGGAAGTTACTGTGGTAACGCGACCATCTGTCGACTGGGTCAATTTTTGTGTGCACGAGTATGTCTGTTATCTTCGCAGTGATGCTCCCGTGAGGCCCTGTGGCTTAGCGGTTAAAGCGCCTGTCTAGTAAACAGGAGATCCTGGGTTCAAATCCCAGCAGGGCCTAAAATGGCAAAATTTGCCGAACAAATTTTTTGGAAAGAAAAATCAGTTTTTGACTTCTGGCACTGAAAAAAAAAATTGAAAAGTTTTATTTGCTCATTTTTACCCTTCATTTTAGTGTATTTATTCTTCCCAGCTGGCATAGATTTTATGGATTCTAGTAATTTTTTGAGAGGGATTGGGGCAGTTAGGCCTTAATGGGATCAAATGTAGCTGGAATTGTTGTAATTTTGTGGTTTTTGTAAAAAGGATTGTTGTAATTTTGTGGTTTTTATAAAAAGGATACGGCTTCAAATGTAAATATGAAGAAAAATTGGTAAACTTATTGCTTTGAACAGCAATATTTCAACAATTCATTGGAAGCTAGCTCAGTACTTAGGGCCCATTTACACTGAACGATAGCGATGACGTTAGCGTTAGCGGACATCGCTAAGAATGGGTTTCCTACCCATTCCTTAGCGATGTCTGCTAAGAAGTTTTTGCATCGCTAACGCTAACGCCTTCGCTAAGAGCTCAGTGTAAACGCAACCTTAAGGCCTATTCAGATCGAGCGTCAGCGTTGAAGCTAGTGATGACGCCGGGAATGGGTCTGGGAGCCATTTTCCAGCGTCAACCTCAGCGTCACTCTGTCTGAATAAAACAATTGAAAATCGATGATACCCTTTCTTAGCGTTAACGCTGACGCTAGGTCTGAACGCAGCCTTAGTTTTGTGTGCGCAAGATAAATTACACATTAAATGAGATAAACATCTGATACATATCACAACCAGAAATTAAAAATCAAACTCTATGAAGAGGAACAAAACCCCTATTCTCATGGAACTATTAATTACCAATCAATCATAATCATTTCTCTTTGATCTCCCGATCAATAGAGACAGATTGAAATTGATCAGGCAAATTAAACCATTATTGAACTATGATTGGTCTGATGGTTACACATTTTAGCCGGTCACAGTTGAATGGATTCCCCCGTCCCACCGGATTGGAAATGCCAGGACAAAAGGCCCAGATGATTGAAGTATTGATGCAGGTCACGAGAAATACAAATTATTGGCCAACTTTTTCTGCTCTTGTAAATGTTTGTTTCCCAATTTTTTCTTGATTCTATTCACCATAGTGGAACTTTTTTTTTTTCAATTTAAATTTGCATTGCACACAGAGTTTTGCAATGATGGGTGGTTGTGCATAATGTATGAAGACTACCATTTGAATTTAACATTGGATTCAGTTTTGTACCCATCAGGTGTATTGACATAAAGGCAAAAAAAAACCAGACAGACAGACGGACAGAAAAGTTGAGTGGACTGTTTTACTAAATAATTTTCAAAACTGGAAAATATCACAATAGAAATAAGAAGAACATGAGAACATGAATGTCTCTATCAGAGAGGCACAGTTTGTGGCCCTTCATTTCCAACGCGTCACAGATCAATACTTTTCACCTGTAAATTGAATATTTTAGTGTCATCATGTCCGATCAGGCCTTCCTTTTATGAAGGAGTGTGCTTTCTCCATGTGTTTGAGTTTGAGTCATGGTTTTAAAAGTTGAGTTTGAGTCATGGTTTGAGTCATAGTCATAGTTTAAAAATATCAATATTTTTGCAAATTTCATTGGTTGTTAATAAAGTTTATGAAATATATATGTAATTTCTCCACTTTATTTCTTTCTAAATCCCCAAATAAGGAAAATATAAGCAAAAGATGGAAAAAGTTATTTTTGAGTCATGGTTTGAGTTTAAAAATGTCCGGTATGCAACCAAAAAGTGTCCGGTATGCAACAAAAAGTGTCCGGTATGCAACAAAAAATGTCCGGTACACAACAAAAAATGTCCGGTACGCAACAAATGTACCAGATATAACCATGACTCAAAAACCATGACTCAAACCCAAACACATAGTGGGGTACATCTATTATGAAGCCTTCAGTCAAGAATTTAAAAGCTTATTTAGGAGTTTATTGCCCCAAAATGGGTGTCAGCAAATCAAAGTCCTTGTCTTGAGGTTTGATTTGCCTGAGATAGGCAAACAGCACAAGAGGCTTGGGTAAAATAAATGCTACAATGTCATAAAAGAAATTTGAAACGAAGAACAATTTGGGGCTTCACACGTACAATTTCCAAACCAAATCACTCAATTTTGCTGAGAAAGTCCTCAATCATCGGAGGTCATTTATGACACTATTACCTGAGCTTTCAGTTATGAATTCCTTTGATCTTAAAGATGCCGCTTTCAAAGCATGATGACTCGTTGATGATCTTTATTCTCTTTGATCATGCCGCCCAGGTAAACTATGCAAAAGAACATACCTACAATCAAAGGTGATAAAGTTTAATGATCGCTTCCTGTTGGTGGTCACATTGCCCCCATCAAGGGGGTTATTAGGGGGGTTTAAGGAAAATATTTTTCATGGCAGGTATACTTAGTTATGTTCTGAAGAGCATGGGTTTGGATGGCTGTTCAATGTCACTTTGGAAAATTTAATAACCGAACGTTCAGCTGTAGAATGAAAAGGAAAATCTCAAATTGGCCCAAAATATTTTTAAATAGTTTTCGTTTCAGTTATTTTTTACGGTAACGAGTGTGTAAAGACCTTCAGTCTTGGTCCAAGTTTGAGTTTAGATTCAGTTTCAGTTCAGTTTCATTTCAGTTTAACTCAAGTTTTGTGGTTTTTGATATTAAAAAGTTAGAAATTGTTGCTAATTAAAACAAAATTAAACCAGCATTGTTTCAATGCTCATTCCCCAATGAAATGTACTGCAGTAAAGCCATGCAAAAAAGTTTTATTGGTAATTTTATGTTTAAGAACGTCATTATTTTTATTTTAAGAAAGTCCTCCTGTGGGAAATCGCAAGAGGCATACTACCCGCTGCGTAACAAGCACTTGCTCTTCTATTTGGAGGGCTGCTACCCTGTTCTGGCTAAGGGGAGGGGGAAACACCTTCTATCCTGACCTGGTACCCCTCCTCTCCAGCAGGACCCGGAACAGGACTTTGGACAGGACCAGCAACAGGACTAGGCGGTACCTCTTAGAGAGGACCTGGGACCAGAGACCATGCAACAGTGACCAGTAGTCCCCTCCGGAATACGAGAGGTAATAATATTCCCAAAAGTGTATCTTGCTACTGCATAAAATATTTATCAAGTTTTCTTTTACTTCAACTCTACTTTCTAGTTTTCCTTAAAAGTTGTCTCTGTTTAGATTTCGTTATTTCAGAATGCATGTATTTTGGCCAGAAAATATTTTTTCCACACATGAACGTCTCGATGTGGTTTACATTAAAATAATTCAAAGTGAAAAAGGCAATTGTACATGTAACTTTGCAATAATTGTAGTCAAGTCAAAGCGTTGTGACATCTTGCTCAACTATAGTGCTTTGAACTCTGAAGGTGACAACATTTTGTGCAAAAAAGGTATACCAGTCAATAAAGTTGAAAACATGAGGTACATGTACAAAGTTTGCAGTGCAAGCCATATCTTTGTTGAGACCTGTGGGGTACTAAAATCCCCGTAAGCTACACACACTCTCATTGGCTGCTTCCTGCCTTTGAAGTATTAGAAAATGCCGAATATCTGTTAAAAAGGTCACAGAAAGATGAGATTTTGAATCCATCAGTATTGATATTCAAATTTTAAAGCCTCATTTTGTAATCATGCCCTATGATTATATGTTTACCAGATAAAAATTCGTTCAAATGTTGGTAAATGAAATACATTTCAAGCGATTATGAAGCAAATTTCGTTTAATAATAAAGGTGTTGGTCCATTTAAAAAGCGCAATAAAAGTCAAATTCATATATTATCATTCCAATCACAGCTACAAAAATATTCAAAATTAAAGAAGAAAACATGAAAAGATCTTTCAGTTACGACACGATTCAGTGTAAGTAATTTGAACAAGCAAATTGAAATAGATTTTCATAAAAATTTTACCGCAGTACTGTATAGCCTAATTCATTGAACACCCCTCCACATCTGTACAGCCAATTTTCCTAATGTTACCTGGGGAACACCTCTCTTTCAAGGCACAGTTTACCATATATCTTCTTCTCATTGGGGCCAGGTGGTAGTCCATCAAAATTGGCCACCTCTGCCAAAATTGCACCACTCTGTCCTGACCCAGCTAGGGGTAGTGGCAGTTCTGAACTGTTTGCTGAACTACCAGTCCCATCTAACAGGTAGCAAAATTGAAAGAAACCATTTCATCTGTAGAAACAGATGTAGCTTGCCCAAAAATGTCACAACTGAGTGTATTAAGATGTTTGCTGAGCTACATAACCCTCTAATATCATCTGACAGGCTGAGAAATAAAAGTGAATTAATGAGTGAAGAATCAGTTATGAGTTTGTAGAGTGTGTTATCCATATGATATAATAACAAAATTTAAAACTATTTGGCACTTTACATCCAATTATCTTAATTTATGTTTATTCATGTTCATACCTTACAATACTATAAGATGTCCTGATCTGCATAGTGTGTTTTTAATGCAAAACACCATTCAGAATATAACATTGAGTCAATGAACCAATTTCCTCTTCTGTTTCAGATATATGAACATGAGTATGAAATACTGGAAATTTATTTTCTGAAATCATCTGCATCACATGTTGTCTCTCACCATTGGACATTTTGTGTGGCAATGCTGTTGACTGGTGTACAGTCTGATCATTTTTATATAATTTAATTGCTGTTGTGATTCTTGCAATTTTCTCTTCTGAATTAAAAAAGCTTTGTTTCAATGTCCATTCACCCTTGAAATTTCAAACAACATAAAAATGTGGATCTCTGTTCAAAAAAATGAACCATTCCCTCCAGGTATTAATGTAAGAAAAAAGTGAAGGTCCCATTTTTTGGGGGTATGGGTCCATATTTTTGTATGGTTGTACATTTCAAAGTCTGACTTCCCTTGAAACAATACTGATTTCGATTATTTCCTTACAATAACAACAATTTATTATTTTCATTTAAAAAAATCACTAAATTGAAGTGAAACTGAACTGAAATAGAGAACCTGTACTTAAGCTAGTGCCAAGACAATGGGTGCCTAACAAGACAAGTAGGTGCTTATCAGTATTTATCTCAGCATGGCCTTCTGGATTCGCAAGGCCCACCATGCATGCCGATGACTTTGTAAATTTTACCTGGATATTTTCAAGCTGCAAAATCTCTTGTAATCTTTTGTCTTGAGGAAAATAGGGTAATCTTGGAACAGTTTCTCAGATTTGGTTGTTTTTCATCCAAATGCCCCAGGAAGAAAGATTTGTGTTGGCTGACAAGAAAGTGATGGGCTTTGGGCATGATTAATGTCTCTTGAAATTGTCCTTTGAACAAAAATCGTAAATAACTACAAAACAGTCGTCCTTTTAATTTTTTCAAATTATTTATGAAGCATAGTACTTCCAAATGTAGTTTCCATTGCAATTGCTCATGCAGCGCCAGCTGTGTTAAAATGCAAGAGGCGTACCGCCCGCTGCATAGCAAGTACTCTCTCTTCTTCGTTGTTTCCGGGAGGGGGAGGGGGTACCCCAATCCCAGCCAGGGTGGATCCCAGTCCCAGGTGGGGGGGGCAGCCCAATCTCAGCTGGGGGGTACCCTAGTCCCAACCAGGGGTACCCCCTAGAAAGGACTTGGGGTCAGAGGCTGGGATGGGACCTGGAACCAGTAACTAGGGTACCCCCCCCCCAAGTGAGCTGACAAACAAAGTGAAAACTATACCTCCCCTCGTACTTCGTACACGGGCGGTGACATGGGTAATATAGTTAAATTACAGAAAAAGAAATCCTATTAGATATTAGAAATATCCAATAGAGAAGAAATTCGTTCGATGACTCTTTTGCAATGTAAAAACTGGTACCCATTTTATCCGTTAGAGAAAATTGTGTTGCCAGATCAATAAAATAGAGATATGCCCATGATCCAATCATTAATGAAGGACAATTCTACGTTTGAAAGTTTGAATGCAGCATCACTTTCGCTGGGAATTTGGACATATGCGGAGGCGTACACCTGCCCTCGTTACTACAAATTGCAGGGCAGGACCTGGTCACTTTACCCCGTACTGCGAACACTGCCTCTTCTTTCATCCTGCTGGTCAAATGCATGCATACTAAGTAGTTCTCAGAGCTAATGATTGGTTATTACCCCTAATTAAGGGGTGGGTGGCGCGTGTACTGCAACTAATTACTCTTCTTTGATGACCAACACCTTCAAAGGTATGTTCAGTACATGAAACATAAACTGGTAGATACTCATGTTCATCTGGTGATGTGCCTGGAGGTCTGAGATAAAATGTTCTCATTCAACCAAGCAATATTTGTTTCGATACATATTTTCAAGGGAAGGAAGCACAATATCAACTGCATCCATGAATCTCAAACCAAATGTCTGACCCAAAACCGATACCTGTTCGAGTTTTTCCTATTTGAAAATGGTCAAATTAATCTATTCCGCTAATTAGACAACAAAAATTCATCTGAAATCGAAAATTTGATTCCCCGACGTGATGGGCACTGTCTGAAAATAAACTTCCCAGTAGTTTCCGAGTAGTTTCCAATTTTCTCCACTTCTCCCTTTATTTTGTTCAAATTTCAGTTCTTTCCTTTTCCATTTCAACTGTTATTTTTTGGTGCCATTTCCTTGAAATTTGGGTTCCCAAATTTTGTTACTCACTTGTAGAAAAGCATATGAACAATCACATTTTAAGATTACAAACTCTTTGATGTTTGTTTGGTAGTAATTCTATCAGGGCTTTTAATTTGCATATTAATTGACCATGATCAACCAGAACGCGGAATTAAGTGCTGACGACGTGTTACGCATTATTTAAATATCAACTTCTGTGCATATTTTAAATGTTTGTGCCTTTTGGAAATAAAGTTAAAACAGAATATAACCAGCATCGGGAAAGTTTGATTCGGAACGTCGTGTTTTCACTCAATTTGCAGCAATGGATTTTTTTGTGCAACACATTATTTCTAAAAACTTTCCAGTTCCCCCTTTGACAGGGCAATGAAGGGAGAAGTCTGATAATATGTAGGCACTGTTCTTTTCTTCGATAATTTCTAATGAAGGCGTATTTAATTGAATCAAAGTGGATCCTTCATGAACACTCACAATGTGACACTGATCCGCCATAATAGAGTCAACTAGTTCTTGTAAACTGGCTGTGCAAGATTTTATGTAAATTAGTAACCTACATCCCAATAATCTGATTGGTTGTGTTGGGGGCCTTGACCAATCAGAAAGCAGATTGGTGTGCATAGGGTTGCATGTAGAGGTCACATAGGGGTGCATGTAGAGGTGTGCATAAGGGTGTGTGTAGGGGTGCAAATAGGGATGCACATAGAGGTGCACATAGGGTGTGCTGGATGTGCTTAGAGGTGCATGTAGAGGTGTGCATAGTGGTGCATGGAGAGGTTCATGTAGGGGTGTGCAGAGGGGTGCATAGATGGTATGGTTTGATGAAAGTCTTAAAACTTAAAGGTCTACCATTTTTTGTTCTTGGTTGTCATTGGTTGCTATAGCAGCCACATATTAAGTGGGTGATAACAGGGGATTTTGAAGTTTGAGGCATTTTGGTTGGATAAAAGTCTTAGAACTTCAAAGATCTATTATCATTTGTCCTTGGTTGCCATTGGTTGCCATAGCAACACATATAAAATGGCTGATACAATAGATACATAGTGATACATAGTGCTTGGCACTTTCCCTATGTTTCAGGACTCAGGGGAATTGGGTTCAAAGTGGATCCTTCTCATGTAGCAGCTTGATAAAGGCACACCTACTTCTTAAGACATATCATGGGCTTGTTGTAGAGAAACCATTTTTATAGAACAACTACCAAAACATGGCTCAGCTTTAACCTCGCTTTACTGACCAGAAAGGCTGATAATAGGGAAATTTAAAGTTTTGAGGTATATCTTGAGGTTGCCCTTTCAAGAAAAATTTTAGTTGGATGACAGTTTTAAAACTTCAAACATCATCAGTGTTGCCTTTGGTTATGACTGGTTGCCCTTGCAAATAAATATTAAGTGGGAGATAATAGGGGAATTTCAAGTTTGAGGTGTTATAACCATTTTGGTTGGATAAAAGTCTCAGAATTTCAAATGTCCATCATTGTTTAGCTCTGCTTACCACTGGTTGCCTCTAGCAACTACTTATTTAGGATTTGTAAAAAGAAATTTGAAGTTTGAGATTCCTTTTGGTTGTAGTCTGAGCACTTTGAAGATCAGAGGAAGAAGAAGACCATAATTTAACAATGTCACAGGCTGCATAGCCTGGAACCCTTTCGCAACCAGAAGATGCCTTTTTAAATGAGCCACAAATACTTAATTTTCTTTCACATCACAGTTTATTGCCCATATGATACATAAAGTCAATCACAGTTGATAAAACCCTTTGAGCACAGCA
>JBCAUG010468438.1:0-15553 GCA_038406175.1 Haplosyllis leylae
TTGGGTACAATTTTGTGACTGTTGGCAGGGTATGGATAGAGGTATGAAAAAGCACTTTAGTGCTATTTGGCGGCAGGCGGAGAGGTGGAAAATCGGGGTCGGCAGGATAAGGGTTAATGCTTAGCAGTTGTTGAACACCATTCTGATGTTGCTACATTCCAAGAAACTGCACTTTTAACCAGCTTCACCTTCCAAACTTCGCAGACAGGTAATGATCTCTATCTCGAAGCTGCAAATTTCATGAGAAGGATTTGTATTCTTCTTCGGGAGATCGTAGAGCGAAGCTCTTAAATGGCAAATTAAGTGGTGAATAGGCTCAGCTGTGGATAAATGACACTGCGTGGGCGGAAGGAGAGGAAGGACGAACAGACAACAGCAGCTTTAGAGGCTTTCTGACTCTATGTCTCCGCGATCATGTTCTTCATAAGGGACTGTTGACACAAAACGAGCGAAAGCGAATCCGTACATGAAAAATCCCTACCACTTTGTATGCATCATACTATGTTACAGAGACATTCCGGGGTTTTTTTTTCAAAATACATTTTAGACCAATTTGAACAATTGATCTAAATGATTTAATAGTTATCTCACTAACCCACTGATGCTTTCTATCAAATTGCGCTGACTATCAATTTAGACAACACCATAAATTACATTACTGACATTAATAGACACCTGTCCATAAGTAGCTTCACTATTATACTGTAAAATATAATAGTGACCTAACCATAGATGCAGAAATAACCTTCAGATAAATTGGTCCAATCAGTGTAAAATTTATTTTAAAAAAAAAAACCTATCGTTAATAATATACCAGATGACTGTATCGTTTTCGGAAATGGTTCCCTTGAAAATGGAACCTGTTCCATTTGCGGACAACTCGAGCCGCCACGTATGCTGGAATTTCTTTTGTTTCGGTAGGTTTTACAGGATGACCATTAAACTGCGAAGTCGAAAATCTACCGCTGACCAAATAAATTGCAGAATCCCCCTAATTAGGCATAAATTGGCTTCAATGTCCGTGTGGAGAATCACCTCGTAAATGTCATTGAACTCGCAAACGGTCATCTATTTACCTACATCAGGACTAATTGAAAATAATCTAGCTCTTCAAAGGCCATTGTCCTGGAAACCAAAGTGGGAAAGTAGAACGGTGCAGAAACAAATGCACAATATCAGAGTGTCAAATGTAGACGAGAAATTTAGATCCTCTTTGTTCCGTTGTGATGATTCCTGAATCTTGTCTGAGTCTTGGAAAAAAATTTCGAATTTTTAGATAGATTTATCAATTTGGCTGGAATCCGGATCGTTAGCTGTTTATCTCATCTGATATTTATCCTAAGTTTTGTCTGTCTAACCTGCTCTGGTTTCCAAGGCAACTGCTTGTTTAAGTTGGCAAATTCGATATGAAAATTGTGTGGAGAAAATGTGATGACTTTCTGCTCTAGACTTTAAAATCCTCTTACTATTCATCTTTCAAAACAAGCAAAATGAAATGAGAATGTATTGCTTTCTTGCAAAAAAAATTCAATCTGCTTTTTTTTTTAACGAGCGGTAAATTCCAGATTAAAGTATGATACGAAATTAAAAACTACATATTTGGCGTGAGAAATAACGTGACTCGCCGTGACTTACGGTGAAATATAATACGTACAGTAGAACATCTCGTTTGCGGCCAGTTAATGAAATTTGACCGCAAAAAGGATACAAGGTAATACCTAAACGATTACCTTAAGAAGGGTACCGTTAATATATGAGAGGAAAACCACATTCTCCCTTAACATAAAGCCATAAACCACTTAGTAGCAGGGCAAGCCGACATCTTCAGCTGACTAGCCCATAATTATGAAACACCCAATAGCAAAGCTACAGAGGGGGTATATAACCCTAGAGCATTACCCATACAAGGATTCCTAACCACAACATGCATAGCTTATGCATTACCTAGCTTAAATCAGAGTCCCGTTATCAGAGTGCCAATCGAATCTTAAAGAGGTGATAGCAGAAAGGAGTGACGATGAGACAGGTTCTATGCAGAGAAATAGCCTCCTGAACCTTGACCTAACACACTGTATTTGGCGTTAAAATAGAGATTACCTCATTGGAAAACATAACACACGCAAATGATTTTTTGAACAAAATTTATGACCTCACAAGGAAGATAACCGCGCAATGGAATGACCGTAAAACGCAGGTTCCACTCTTATTATATTATCATTTACAGCCGCATGCAAGGCGATGGGATCTTTTTCTTGTGAACAATACGTGGTTTTGGTGGCTCGTTAGAGTCACCTTAGTGGTTGAGTCGGAGGGCCCTTAACATCCTGTCCAGGCTCGTTTACCGAAAGACGCATTCGAAAAAGTAAATATCTACAAAAATTAAACACGACTTTCAGATAGTAATTTCTATGGTGTAATTTGTATCGTCAAAAAGTTGCAAACTTGGAAATGGAAAAGCGGGAATGTTCTTTTACAATGGTGTGTGTATGTATTACGTCGGACAATCAAAAAAGGCGTCGTGTTTGTGATGGCGGAGATGCTATTTGCTCTGATAATTAGATATCCAGCGGCTTTACCGCCATTTATGAAATAACCGATGGAAAACATATTCAGTACATTTTAAGATTTGTTCACACCAAACGAAAGCAAAAAAGCTGTTAATCGACTCTATCGCTTTTTAAGCGATTTCGATTCGCTTGTTCGGAAACGTTGAAGCGCTAACGCTTTCGTTGATGTCTTGTCTCGGTGTGAACAGGTCATAATTAAAGCAGCTTTTCGTGACAGACGATAACGGTAATAGAAAGCAGTGGGAGCTCTTAATATACGAACATATTTAAAATGCTTATTCGATAGAAGCTGAGAAAGATATTCGCATTTACTACGACATTATGGACATTTTTAAGAAGATGCGTAGAAAATCTGTGACCATCGTACCGGTTGAAAGAGACGTTGCTGGTACGTTGCAATCGTATTATGTATACGTTATTATGTTGTTGCGAAATGTCGAATTTTAGTTTAAATCTCGTGTAGTTTTAATGATCGATATTGTGGCTTTTGTAATGAGAGAGTATCTGACAGTCATATTGCACTCTCTGAGATGGTTTGTTTCTTGAAATCACAAGTCTTCGGATTTCTTGGGTACTATTTTGCCGGTCTATTTCTGAGCCATGAGAAATCATATTACCCAGGCCTATCAACTTTTGATCACTGCAAGTAATGTTTCCATGATTAATTACATTATCAGAAGTCTATATTCTTTCGCATGATGTCTCAGATTTTAATATCTAAAAGCGGTTGTAAGAAGTACTGCACTAGTTAGATATGAATCATACATTTTGTGTACCTCATCTACGTCACTTCTGTTCTGATGTGGTTCGTTTCTGCTGTTGGAGGTGTCATGAACATGTCTAGAACATCTGCTGTTGTGAGGCAATCGTGTTTCAGCAGAACGACAAACCATCTGCTGCTCACTGCAGATGAGCTTTGTCTGGAACTCCTCTCAGCAGAAAATATAAGGGCGCTTGGTTTTCTACTTTGAAGGGAATACCGACGAGCTATTTTGATACTGTATATATTTGCTGCCCACATCCGAAGGATGGAAAAGGTAATATTTTTACAAGCGTCTGTCTGTTACGGGGGGGGGGGGAGTCCCCTACCCATAACGGATTGCAACATTACCCACAATGTCATGGGGCACGGGGTACTCCCTGGAACAGGACAGGGTGGGGTCACGCAGGAGGACTTTCTTTTGTTCTCAAGGCTTTCAATCCACACAGGAAACCTTGATGATGGGATCCCAATATGAATAGATCAATGATTTTATCTGATGAATGATTGAAACAAACGGAAAATATAGATATGATCCGTTTTCATTGCAAAATAGAAAAAAAGATAATAAAGTGTAATGAGGGACACGTCAACCATCTGCAACGTTGGACTCAAAACACAGATAAAATCTGTCTTATGGTCTTATATTTAAATTGAAAAGCAGTAAAAAGTTCATCTGTAGATATTTTCCTGTTGTCATCAGTAAAATGATAGGTAGTTAGTTCGGTTTACACTTAACGTCGTCAACGTCAACTTTTGCATCAATTTTAACATAGTGTTAATGGTCGCACAAACGTTGGTGCAGAGAATGGGTTTGAACCTATTCTCTGCATGTGTTTGCGTCACCATTCACTTAATACAATACTTGACGCAAACGTTGATCTTAAGGCAAACGCAGACGTTAAGTATAAACAGAGCTTAACTGTGGTCCATGTGAGAATCCACCCCTCCTCACATATAAACTTCACTATATCCCATCCTACACAGCCTGTGTCACAGGTAAATTATTAAGCTTTTCTGTAATGTAGGATTTGTATATTTTATATCAACACGTTGACGACTCAGCCTGCTATTACATGTCGTGAAAGTTTAAAAAAAGAGGAATGTTCAGTGTTTATTTGACGTGATAAGACTTATCGCAGCCAATTAATGACACCTCGGTGAGTCACAAGTGGTTTATTTTCCTGATTACGAAATAGCTGAGAGTGATTATGATAGTAACTAGGGAACGCAAAAAGTCCTTATAATAGTCGAATATTGAATCAATTTGGCTATAGATTATTTTGAGAGAAATATATCTTTGGCAAAAATATTTGAGAATACATGCGAGGAACAGGGCACGAGTACTACCACAGTGCAATATTTGGAACTGGAACATCACGGGAGGACAGCACCATGTAAAATGGTACTCAACAAGATGGCGTCACCTGTACAATGATACTCAACAGCTAGAGGGCAGCACCTTTTATAATAGTACTCAACAACCATAAGACACTAGACAACTAGAGGACAGATGTACAATGGTACAACCAGAGGCAACACCTGGTAGACAAGGGCAGCACCTTGTACAAAAATAACCAGAACGTAGCTCAACACCGTCTACAATGATGCTCAACCAGAGTGCAGCACCTGCTACAGTGACACTCAATAACCGCATCTTAGCTCATCATTCTATACCCAATTGCTTTTGCTGGTGCCGTCTTTTCACGCCACTTTGTTACGTCATAATCATTTGAGATGAAAACTACAAAAAGTTCAATAAACACCTGTCAGTAGTGGCGCACATATCATTAGATCATCCAAATAGAAGAGAGAAAAATTCAAATCTTTGTATTATTATAATAGGTTAGCTCGAACTCAAGTGGGATTCGAGAGCGAATTGACCTTGACATTGTGTAATCTGCGTACACTGGTTGCCATAGCAATGGGTATTAATCTGTGGTTAAGTGTTTATTTACTTAATAACTAGCATGAAGTTTTCCTTCCCTTCTGCCAGAAAGTGAACAGATTGTTTATTTTAGTAATATGCGGAACAAGAGGAAAACAGTAGCAGGAGACTATGTCAAACAACAAGCACTAGAGATGGAGAAAAGTGGTAAAAAGTAGGATATGTTGCATTGCTGTTTTTGGGTATGAATAAAGTGACCACTGATGTAGAGAAAGGCAGGCACATGTGACTTTCTTCATGTAATTTTGCTTTATGTTTGACTTTACTAACACATGAAACAAGGCTCAAGATGACTCGGATTGGTAGAGTTTGCAGTATTTGAGTACTACCGGTACTCACTTGACAGGAAGTGTCTGAACACACACTACAGAAACACACTCCAGGCTCAGATCCGGGGCCATGTGTTTGAAAGAGCAGTAGCATTGAACAAGAGACGGATCCATCATGTAAATGTGGGGAATTCCTCCACCTATACACATGAGTAATTGTGGGTTATTTCATGAACAATCTCAGTTCAATAAAACAAGAACAGCAACTGGAACTAACACGTCATGTGAAATTTACATTGTCTATTAATTAAAATGGTTGTATTGAGTCAAAATTTCTTGAAACCCTGTGTTTTCTGACCTGCTGTGAGGGATTGCATGGTCTCAACGATGACGCTGACGATCCAGAATGAAGAGTTTTTGACCCCTCAAAGCACACACAGATATCTTCCCAATTGACATACATTACCAAATCTATTCAAAACTAAGATAATGTAGCATATTTTTGAGATCAAAGTCAGAAATGAAACTAAATGGTACTCTGGATCCTCCACACATACATTTCTTTCGAGTTCAGATTCTGCTCAGCTGGGTCTCAGATAAAATGTTCCAACTATTTTACAAGTACAACTTTACAGGGGCCTGCCTCATTTGCCAAGCCATGGACTGCCAGAAATGTTGTTCCTTTCACGTTTATTTTGACTGGAAGAAAAATAACACCAATTATTTTTATTGGTTCACTCACTCTCATACGTAAGCGCTAACCTAACGTATATCTCTGGGACAACACTGTGTGTGCTGGAAGAAGCATGTCTTAAGGCCCGTTTACACCTAGCATTTGCAACACTGCTGCGAGATCGCTCCGAAATCAAATGTATGAATTCTGTCCTGTACTGTCACACCAAGCATCAGCGACTGTTGCTTGGAAATCGCTTAGCAACCCATTCGGAGCGATGGAGCGATGTCCCAGATGTGTGGCTGTCGCTAGATGTAAATGAGCTCTTAGCCTATTGTTTTGCACCACACTAACGATAATTGTGGCATTTGTTCGGGCTTTGGAGCTTTACATGTGTGTTGTGTAGAAAAATATCATTGTTTTCTTACGTGCTGCGACAGAATCTGGCGACTTTATTTGGAGACATACTTGAAGGACACATTTTATCAATGCACACGTTGAACATACAATGTTACACAGCAACATTTGTGTGAAACATGAAAGACAAACAGAACCGGTTAATATCTCAAAGGAAATAGAAAAAAGGACATCATTTCAAGTCAAAGATGACGAGAGGATGTTGATTTATTTACATGTACCAACCGATAATTGTCAAACTGTTGTCCGTAGACACATTGTTGCATTGTTTTTTTTTCTGAGACAAAGCAAGAACTACCGTACCAAGCCGGCGCTTGCGAATGAATGTGTGATCAGAAAAATTTACTGCATTTGGTGAACACAAAGATGTTGCAAAATACCAAGACGTCTGCCTCCCACTGGGCGACACACATTCTCTCTGATAGGCTTTCACACAAGTGTGAATGTTGCGCGGTGATAAATTATGGAATAAGTCACGCATTCGGAATATCTCCGCTTGATAGAAGAACTGGCAATCAGTCGGTGCACATTCATTACATAACCTGGCTTCTCTAACGCACCAAAACCAAAAGCCGACGAAAGGTCAATCACACTGTGCGTAAGCGAACGCACCAACGAACGATACGAATGCGGATGAAGTAATTGATGTGGTATGTGCTCAGCAAAAGGAGAAGTAGGCTTTGATTTTGTTACTGGTAAAGAACTAGAATGACTTTAAATTTGTTTATCGTTTGTTCACTGGAACCACATATAGCTTGGAAGTCGCCTTCGCTTTACTCTACCGCGCCGTTGTAAACAGACCCTCAGGGGGCACTGCAGGGCACATCAGTGTATGATCCATCACAGAGATTACTGCTGGTATCAGTCATCAGAAACACCCGGTTTCATTCATAACTTCAAACGTCTACGTCTACTACCAAAATATTCAAAGACTTGCAGCACAGAGATCTGAGAGGAGGAGGGTTCACCGGTTCGGATCAAGGTGTATCGTCACTTTCTTTGGGTTCCTGGAGAATCTATCGTGGTATTTTGAATTCGGAGTTTTGAGAGATTTACATTTTGCTCGTGTTGGATTACCATTTTAAAGATTCTTTCATGTTCGGCTACTTTGGCCGGGTTACGAAGGCGTTTTGCCTGAACGTTGGATTGGACGAATGCAGCTGGATCCTAGGTAAGAGTGTAACGGTCGATCTATCCACACTGAGCCAAAACTGAAAGTGAGCTTTTCTTTTTGCTGCTTTTATGACGTGTCACTCAATCAGCAAAATGAAAGCCAGTTCCTTGTGTTAAAAAGATCTTGGGTATTTCAAATTTTGATGTGAATGGACCATTTTCTGAGGAGGTAGCAGCACCTGACCAATTCAATTCTTAGTGTGTACCTCAAGACTGGCTGAGTTCAAAATTTGGAGAGATAAATTACTGGTCTTGCCAAAAGAATTTTTGAGGTGAAACTTTTTGATGAGAAACTTAAGTTTTAGAATACTTTATTAACATATTTGACCATAAGTTAGATAATTAAATATTTGCTGGTTTATTAGCAGGAAGTTGATTATTTTAACATATTGTTGAAGCAGATGTTTTGGTGTTGAATGTTTTGAAATATTCCATTTCCTGCGGAAGAGACAAATAAACCAGGCAATAATTTACAACTACGAAAGTTTATGATTCCAGAATAAATATTATGGCGTATAATAATTTGTTTGTTTACAGATAATAGATAACAGGAAATGTTCTTGGCAAAGAGGTTTTCGGTTTTGGATCTTGTACAGGACTGTGGAATGGCCTTTGTGAACTGACACGACCTGACCTAGTTACCAGTTATTGTGACCTATTTAGTCAAACGTTCTTTGTTGTGATAACCTAACTCTACTCTTTGTTATATATTTGTTTACAAGGACAAGGTGACATTGATACTAGCTGTATATTGTGCTGTGGGCTCAGAATCGTTTGCGTTGATGACAGAATTACACCTTATGCTGAATGTAGTTGATGATGTGTGCAGCAATTGATGACCAAAATGTTGCGAATGAACCGTGATGCCACTTTCACTGAAAGCTTTTGTAATACCGGTACATGTAGATCTATTTTGAAAGGTTTGATAGAATTGACAAATTATAGTAAGCACAGTGTAAGTAAGGTGACTCGATTTTGACACTGCATGACCATTATCAGTTTGGTGTGACAAAAAAAGTAAAGGAAACTCTACACAGTCAGCAGGTGTCGCACCAGAGGTGAATCTGAAGATCACACAGACGAGAAAGCAGGCAAGCAGGGGATTCACACAGGGCAGACGTCACCAGAAGTCCCAAATAGGCGTATCATAGGCCCCACAAAAAGGATTTTTGTCCTTCAAATATTTTTTGAAGAAAGTGAAGAAAACTACCAAAATCTCACAAAATTGGTGGGAGGAACAGAAAATGGATGGAATATGATTGTCCTTTTTGCACGTGCTGTGTTTGTCGTCATGAAGTGGTCAATATCAAGTCGGTTATCAAGATGAGATAGATAAGATACATGTACATGCAGAAACAATGTTTCGTACCATCTACAAGATCTGTGGTGTCAAAAAGAAGCTTTGTAGAGCAGCTACTGACCTATATTGTAGAATTCTAAACATAGCAACTGGAAATACAGGTCAATATGTGGAGCAAGTATTGACCTTCTGTGTGTTGTGTTTTTGCTATTTTATTGAACAGTTCTATAGAAGAGTAGCATCAGCTTTGCTTCCAGGTTTGTGTTCAAAATCGAGATCGATGGTACTTGGCGACGGAGAGGCCGGGAGAAGCAATGGTTCTTGTATCGGGTTCCGGGTACCAGCTTACTTGTTTCGGGAACCAGTTTTTTTTTGTAATGCCTCACAAATTCTTGCAGTGTGCCAATTTTTTGTAATGTACTGACGCATTACAAAAAAATGTCATTACTTTCTGGTTATGCACTAGGAGGTATTGCATTTTTTTTGTAATGCACCAGCGCATTACAAAAAAACGCATTACAAGAATTTGTGGCACATTACAAAAACAAGAATGCTTTCTAGCAAGGTGTCATGCTGCACTTTGAGTTTGTATTTCATATTATTTTTTAGCTCCATGGGTAACAAAAAATTTCATTTGATAAAAGTTTTTATTCAGTTTTGCATTGGAAATGGGATTTAGATGTTACAAAGGGTGAATAGGTATATATTGGTTGGTACATAACACCAAAAAGTAATGAATTTTTTTTTGTAATGTGTTGGTACATTATGAAAAATTGGTGCACTACGAAAAAAATTGGTGCATTACAAGAATTTGTGACACATTACAATTCCGAAGCCCGAAACAAGAACCTGAAACTCGAAACAAGAACCAGTGCTTTGCACGGTCTTGGCGACGGATGGTCCACCGCGGAGGGGGGGTGTTACAGGAATTGTTCCAGGGCTGGAATAGACTGGAGTTTCATTCATGTAACATAAACAGTGAACGTTACTGTCCGCCGTGAACTGTCCGCCAAGTACCATTATCTGGAAATCTATAAAATACACCTTAGATACCTGCGCTTAAAATCATTTGAATCTGAAAATGCACTGGAACTGATATCCCACATCAGCAGTTCAAATTTTGACACAATAAAGTTCAGATGTTTGTGATAAATCGTCAGACCATGACGTCAATGCCTGAGCCATTGTATCAATTACATCAATAGAGAAGTGAAAGATCCAGGATTTCTCAGAGCCTTTGACAAAGGATCGTGGGGTGGATATTACCTTGCTATTTTTGGCCATTTCTTCCGTAGAACATCACAGGAGTTAATTAAAAAATGACAATGTAAAAGGAGAGAGATGTTATTGTCCCCAACGCTTCCCTCACCATAAATAACATCGTGAGATCCTTGTCAACTACATCAGTAAAAGTTAACTTCCGCGCTAAACATAAAATCTGCCCAAATTAAAGTCCACTCCACTGCAATTAATTTCTGGTATTCCATTGTTGCGAAAGTACATGATGGTAGATTCGTTTTATTCCGTAGCGTCACCTTTGTACAGCTTTCATATCCACGCTTACGAACGTTTAGGACGACGTTATTTAATTAAAGATGGTCAAAAAATAGAAATCACTGGTGTTTTTCAAGAACGTCCTTCAGTTCTTGCGCTTTTTGGGGACAATGTATACGTTCCAAGTGGTTGATCAAGCGTTTCTCAGATGGCGGGCCCAAACCCGAAAGATGGGGGTAGCGACCTATTGTTTTGCGCAATTTTTTCCTGAAAACTGTATGAAAATGAAAACTAATGGACTGAGAGGGGCGTCTCTGGCACCTCTCCACCCTTCGATTCGCCAATGGTTCTTTATATTTTACTGAGTTTTGAATGTAAAGTTTAAGCGACAAGAATTTGAGAGACTTGAATTCTCACCTCAGTGTTATTCATATTGACTTTTTTTGGGACATTTTAAACATTGCATCAGATTGATAGCCTTTTGTGTGTCAACATGAGCAATGCTGAAAAATACCAAATATTAAAAATTTATTTGTTAAGCAAAATGTGTAGAATGTGAGAGACCTGGGCAGATAGTAACAGCTGCCTGTGATGCAATACAAAAACCGTATACACACATGTGGTGTTGGTTGCTGTGTACACGGTTTGATCTATCAATACTGTGAAATGTGAAATGGTCAAATTAAATCAATTTTAGCTTTGCAAACCTTGCTTCTCACAACCTAAACAAAATTACTTAAATACGTTTTAATGCTACCAGTACAACAACATACTTGGAGCCACGTGAAAAGAATATATCAATATGCTGCCAGTATCAAGGCATCATAGTGAATGTTAAGTACTGGGGAAAATATTATGCGAAACAAAATATGGATATTATAGACAAGTTGTGTCAGTTCATATCAGGTATGAAATATCACGAAAATATTTCTGAGAAATATGTTAAATATAAATGTGCGTAGGATCACGAGTCGTGTACTTAATTAAAGAAATTACTTACCCGTGTGCTCAGTATGCAGGGAATACACTTGCAATATTGTTACGTAGTAATTACCTGCAGTCGTTGCATCCGTTCATGGACACAAGTTAGGGTATGTTTACACATTCCAACGCCGTCACCGTCAAGGTCTATCATTGTGACGAACCGTTTGACAGGCAGAATGAGTGCTGAACCCATTCTACCTTTCACCATTAATACAATGATAAACCTTTGATGGTGATGGCATCGGAACATGTAAATAGACCCTTACTGTCCCTGCAACCTAAGTTATGGCCTAGGGTCTGCAGAATCCAAATCCACAACGTTCTTCTTTTGGCATGGGATATTTATTTCTGAATTCATTGCACCAGGCCCAGAAAGGTGTGTATGTCTGAATTTGACTTCAAAGTGAAACCAAAATTCACCACAGGTACATGTGCATGTTACAATCATTGGAACAACATTTTCAGCTGGTCTTTGTGGTGGGAATAATGATATGTGAAATTATTAGTATCACTTATGATAGTATGCACATTGGTGTGACCAACATGTATTCTTGGAAATATTCTAGGTTTAGCCCGAATATGACCTGTCCAAGAACTAGGACAATGCCAGCACACTGTCCAAGAACTGGTACAAATGACTTTACAACGGGCCACAAAAGGCTTTCCACTTTGTAAATACACACATACACATTTCCAGACCTTTGAGCTTTGCTCTTTTTCTGAATTGATTGAGCTGCCCAGTAAACAAGTGAAGTTTCAGAAATGGTCTTCACGTGTGGAGTTAATATGTGGGGCAATTTATTTTACAACGTTGTTTTTTACACTGGAGACAGCTAGGTAATCATCTGGGTGGTTTATGATATGCTATTATTGTGAATACTGTAGGCACTCTGGAGTTCACTTTTTTGACAGAGCATCTTGTTTCACAAGATGGCAGGGATATTGTACTGGGCCAGTGGTACTTTTGTCACAGCCCTAACATGGACTTCATATACGGATTGAAATGGTTTAACTCCCCTCTCCAAAGTAGAAAACCTCATGGAGCCTTGACATTTACATTTAGTTACTATAGTGCGGGCATATTGAACCCCAGAGCTGGGGTGCCTCGTTGTTGTTTTGATCTCCATTAACCTCCTCCCCACAACCCTCCCCCGAGTCGTTTGAACTTTTTAGATTGGCGCCCATAATCAGTTATTTCTCATGCAGGTTGACGTCATATTTGAATATTTCTCATAGCAACTGTTACCAAGAGCTACAATGGCATTGTATTGTAATTGACAGTGGGGGAACTCTTCCACATATGTGTTATTTACTTCACAAATGATATTGACCATGTTTATTATTGTTTGTTGCAGGCGTGGTACACGAGAACCCGCGAATCGGTAGTGATGGGGAGAGTGAGGAGATCTCAGCCGGCTCTGTCGACACCGACGACGCCTTCTCTCCCGTCAAACTACGAAACCGACAACGGCGCTTCAGCGAGGTACGTAGTCGTAGCGTGTTAATTCCTTGTTCACCCTCAATGTCAAAGTTACGTAAATAAATTTACCATACGGAATGGATTTTAGACCAATGAACGATCAGGGTCAACATTGACACAATGTTAAAACTTTGACGGACTCGGTGACGTTACCTTTGAACACACCTTAAGGCCTATTCACACGAAGGCGAACGTAAAGACGACACCGCTTTCAACTGTGTACTGAATTTTAAGGAAAATTACCTCACATTCATTGTCATCATTTCGTTCGCTTTCTTTCGGCCTTGAATACTCTCGGGTGTGGATGTACCAGAAAAGACCAACAGCACTTTCCCTAGTGATTAATGGCATTATGTGACTTACCAAGGATACAACAGTAACCAGGCGATCTACTTCTGTGACGTAACGTCACGTGACCGAAAGTGTGAGTCATGTGACGCCAAAGAAATGCAACACCGAAACTACTCATAATATTCCAGTGTTGGAACGGGTGTCTGTTCTTTATCAAGGAAATTCGCCTCAAGAAAGTGCACAAAGATACTAAGTCTAAGGTAAATAGGTTGTCACAAGAATGTGGCTCCCCTTGGCGAATACACGGTGCAGAATGTCACATAATACGGTTCACGAAAACAAACACAAGACGTAGCGAAGCCCGAGAGCGAAATGTTGTAAGACAATGTCTCGACATGCCAGTGGTATGGAGGGTTCCGAGGGACGTTGCATTGAATCTACTGAGGTATTGATCATAGCTATCCGTGTAGTGTGCGTGCGTGCGTGTGTGCGTGTGTGTGTCACAGGAAGAGAGGGTACAGAGACAGAAAAGTACAGAAAGGAAAGCGAAGAATACGTAATCCATCAATTTCTGAATTGTTTGAGCCTCGGTAGAACCGTAAGTGTTACAGTTACAGTATTTGTGATGGTTACCTGTAATAATATTACGAACAATCACTGAAGAGCCTAATTACAAATATCTTGTTTCGTATTACGGGATATTTTTAGCAGTGGAGAATACAACTTTTTTGCGATTTAGTTAGAATTGTTATTTGTCTGTATTAAAACTAATATAATCCCAAAGTTTGGGTTTTCCCTCCGTTTCTTTCACAGATGTTAGGCCTTAGAAACTCGCGATATGTAAAGGTTAATTTATTCCTTGTGGTTTCGATGAAGTCGACTTTTCGTTCATTTTTTCTTGTCTGGGCAATATTTGACGGATTTGTAAACGTGCTTAACATTACTTTGTGCTTTTTCTATTTCCCTTTAAAGGTCAAATGTTAAACAACCCTGGCTACACTGGAACTAACACTGAAAAAAACCCAACAGGAATTTAATAAAAGTGACCTGGAAATATGGATTTATTAATGCCTGGTCCAAGTCAGCCATGGCCTTTGTCTCCGGGGTGGCATTGTCGAAAATCTGGTGTCGTAGGAAGATTGCTAGGGCTTGTTGACACAACCAGAATGTTAACATGAATGCGCATGTTAACATAAATGTGAATGTTGACATGAATGTGAATGTTAGTATGAATGTAAATGTTAACATGAGACTAACATGAATGCGAATGTTAACATGAATGTTAACACAAATGTGAATGTTAGCATGAATCATTGAATGTTATATAACATAAATGTGAATGTTAACATGAATGCAAATGTAAACACAAATGCAGATGTTAACACAAATGTCAATGTTAACAGGAGTGCACATGTAAACACAAATGCAGATGTTAACACAAATGTGAATGTGAACATGAGTGCACATAAAATCACAAATGCAGATGTTAACACAAATATGAATGTTAACACAATGCGAAGATAAAGTCTTGGTGTTTCCCACTTTACCATATAAGCGCAATGTTGACATTTCGAATCTCTTAGCGATGTCGCTTTTACGTCTGCTTTCTTTCAGTGTGAACGGGCCCTTAGCAGATAACAGAAATAGATTCTTCCATTGAATTTAACTCGATGCACCGGTGGGGCCGCTTCCACATTCCAGGGCAAAAGATTCAAAGTCTTTGTCTCAATTTGTGAACCCGTATTATATCGATTGGCCGCCGTGCATTTTTCATCGAGGCAATATTATTGCAAGTCGAGACAAAGGAATTTTATCTGATAATAATTCAATGAGAATTTTTATCACTGCTGATATTTCATTTACAATTTAATGAACCAGACCCAGTAGAATACAATTATTATGTGTTCAGCTCCCAGACGTTCATTTGTTTTAACTTGGTAACTGTAACTAAAATAGGAACGTCTCTATGATATTTATTTTTACGTCGATATGGTCAAACAGCGACATTTTTGGATCCTTTTTACGTTAAATGTTTGTTAATCGCAACTTCGCGACGACAGCGCTGAAAGTATATATTAAAACTAGCAGCAAAAACCCGCTTCGCGGGAGTCACCTGACAGGTTATTATTCTCCATTCCTGCACATGCACCCTCCTACTTTTATTATCATGATCAATCAATATTATATTCTGTTTGGT
>JBCAUG010468549.1:0-15552 GCA_038406175.1 Haplosyllis leylae
TAGTTCGAATTTCCACTTAATTCGAAGTAAAACCTTGCCGACGAAAGACTTCGATTTAACCGTGCCCAACCTGTATAACGATTCAAATCTACGACATAAAAGTAAAGGATATTCAATCGAAACTGTGATGGTGATCACAAGGAAGCATTACTAGTGTATGATCATTAGTTGTATTCCAGAGAAACACAACATTATGCCCAAGTGTACACAAAATAATTCTACCTGACACGGTATCTATTTCTAACGGTTGGCAGGGTTCCCACTCACACTGAAAAAACTGGAAAATTGAGAGAAGTTTTCCAGTCAGGGAAAAGTCAGGGAATTTTAACATTTTCCCAGAAAGTCAGGGAAAAGTTAAGCAATTTTGGTCCAGTCAGAGAAAGGTCAAGGAAAATTAGATCAGAAAATATTAACAAATATTTGACAAAGTAAATGCAAAAGCAGTTGTTTCTTAACATATTTTTGTGAAAAAGGGACTCCATATGGGGCAAAAATATGAGTCATCACTGAATATTGATATTTCAACACAATTTAATTACCTGTAAATAGTTTTACCTTTATGTTAGTATGGAATATTTATTTTTTTGTGATTTATGGGAAAAAGTCAGGGAAAATGTAAAAAATACTGGAAAATTGAGGGAATTTTGAAAGATGAAAAAAGTGGGAACCGTGCGCTAGGTTTCGTTTCCATAAACTTTAAAGCTATCGACTACCGTGGTTGAAATTGGCTAAACCACTGTGGTGACTTTCGTTAACCTTACGCCAGATAGATTTTGCATTATGGCATTATGTTGGTGTTGTCTACCGAAAGCTGATTATGTAGCAGCTGGTATATTTGCTGTTAAGCCCTCAATTACATCTAAATCTGCCTTTTATTGTGTATGTAGGCGATATTGTAATACTCGCTGTCTGCCATAAAGTGTCCGCACAAATGCTCATAGATGGACTTCTTTTTGCATAATTACTTGGGTGAAAATATTCAAAACATGGCAAAATGAATACATACAGTAAATGTACTTGTTGTTGGCACATTTCATAAACGTCAACAGAATATCAGAAGAATTCTAATAAAGGAAAAAGCAGTTGACGTTAAAGTTTTACAGTTTATAGTTGATCATGGTTCCTGGTAAAATAAGACGAGACGGGGAGATTTGAATAATTTCAGTGCGAAATGAATTTAACCTTAGCGCGGTCTGGGGTTCGACTGGGTGAAATTGATTTTGAGGTGAGGTTAACCTACCTGGCTCTGTGGTTACTCAGTCTCTTAGATGACTCTGAAAGGGAAAGTCAGATACACCTCTACATTTTTAGTGGCATCAAAATGGAATGTTAGAAATTACACCAACATTCTGGATCCCGTGTGGGAAATTATGAGGATAATCTTAGAAGATTAGCACTTTGGCAGGGGTGGTACTTAAGTGAGGAAGTAACAACTTAAGTCTTAGGAAGAGCACCTTGGATCATTCAATACTGAGAGGAATATTGCTATCTTCTTTAGATTTCATGACCTATAAACATGTGAGTATAACATCATAGTCAGTCATAATTGTGTATTCAGGTCAAGTGTATACTCAGTGTTTTGATCGGTGTTACTGTGAGTATCCAACAGATGAAAACAGTAATTAGATGCACTTTATGCAAAAAAAAATGCACCGATGAAATGTGACATCATGCGCACTTTTTGAAGTACTTGATAACGAAAGTTCCCCTTCCGGAATTTCCAAGTCGCATCCTTATACTGTGTATTTAGAGGTTATTTTATCTTTGATAAAAAAAGTTAATGGAAAAATATGATATCTACAAAGTTTATCTTTGAGTAAAGGACTTTGTAATTCTGTGTTTTGCAAAGGTTTCTGAGAGTAACTTTCAGCTTCAAGCTGTTCTACCTCTTACGCTATCTCCTTGTATCACAGATACATGTCGCATTCAATAACTATTTTGATAATTTAACATTGGACAGATTGGAGACATATCAACATATCTTTATCTGATCAGATTGCATGAATGTCATAAGTAATAATCACAATAAACGCGATCCAGAAGTTAGCAGAAGTAGGTCACACTTGAGCACTGTATCCTTTGTGTTTGTGGGTTTCAGGCAAAAGCCTTGAAAAGAGAGGAGGGTGTACAAATGCCAGAAATACGACTTCAAACGAAACTTATTTAGCTAAAGTAGGGGAATCTATGCAATGGTAATACTGTAATGGTAAAATAACTGCAATGTGTAAAGGGCAGGCTGTGGTGACCTGTACAGAGCTTTGTGAAGATTTCTCAAACAAGAATTTTGATCATTCTTCATCCGGAGGTGTAACTGATCATTAATTCCAGGATTGAAGAGGAAACTTTTTCAATGCGCACAGATTTTATTCCCGCAGTTTGAGTTGCACAGATAGTTACGTCAAAAAAAAAAAAAAAGAGGTGACTGCTTTCGTTTAACAGATGCATTTCTGCCTCCTTATCTCGTGTTTATTCATCGCTGGCAAGAATGTATTTTTGTACACAACACAACATATACGTACAGGAAATAGCTAACATTACAATATGCGTTGCTTGGCCGTGATCAAAGGTACTACAGTAAGAGAACATAAATATAGCCCTGACTTTGATGTAACAGATAAGCCTTGTTAGCTTTTATCCTTATTGGGAATTCCGTGTATTCCTTATTCAGCTAGATAACACAAGAGGATTAGCAGTAAAGCACAGGGAAATAATGCATTCAGTTTTGTCAATATTTGTGTCAGGATATTAAAATGGTACAGTACGGAGATGTACGCTGATTAACCTTTACGATGCATTGCCCTCCTCGTAGCACTGCTTCTTATCAACCGAATGTTTACCACATTTGTCAAAATAATCACCAACACTTACATCTGTGAACTCGGTTCAGACTAATCACGAACTATTGTCTCACTGCAGGATAAACCGCGTGTTTCAACTGTGTACAGTGCATTTCAAACTCCTTAAAAATTCCACATTTATCAGAAGCCCCACTTTAACTGATAGGCAATTTCATAAAGGAGATTGGCCTATCAGAAGAAAATGCAGTTCTGCTTCGCAACTGAATTCCAACTTGGAAAAAAAGGAAGCCTCATAGTCGAAAGCTTTGTACAGGGGAAACAATATTGTGCAGGTCTCTGGGATAACACACGAGAATTTGATGCCCATTTTCATAACCAGGCATGCTCATTTTGAGGTAGTGTATTTCGCTTATTCTGGTAAAACTAAGCCAATATGTATTGATGGAAGTCTATTGTTTGGCTGCCAGTGGATTGTATACACACTTCCACCGTTGTTCGTGGATTAGCAGCCTAGATCCTTGATTAGCAGATAAATCATAATCTTATCATCCATATTTAATGTCGTATTATTTGCTATGTGCATGCGTGTGTAATATTTATAAGTTAGACATTTGCAGTTGAGCCCTGGGCCTATTGTGCCACCGTAGCTATTTGATCTGCAAGCATCAGTTCCTTTATGAGTATTTCACATGCATTGTTGTATGATTCAATTCTACATCAACAATATTTATGCACATTAAAACCACCTGTCTTATACTTGATTACATTTAATACCAAGATTGTGATTATTTTCACCAAGATTGTACTATAATCAGCTCAGCAGATCGCCTATTCATTTCGAATATGTTCAGGTGCTTATATTGATTTCTCTTGTAAAGTATGCATGAATTAACCAGAACACCATTTAAAGGAAAATCCTACCAAATCCCTTCATTGGGAATATTAAGTTACACGTCCTTATCTAACATTTCATTTTTCTGTAATTTCAGATTTTAAGAAATTAAGTAAAAGCGGGAAAAACAATGACTTAGTGACCTGAGTAAAAGAAAAATGCATAAGCAATCACTTTACAGTATGGACCAGTCGCCATACCACAAAGAATCGCGACCCCGAGCCGCCCCAAGGACATATCAAAGTCACCGTGTCCGACGAGAGAAGGAGCCAACGGTTGCCGAGTACAGCTCCTCCGAGGGAGAAGACAATGGCTCACACGACGACCCCGTCTACGACCATCGCCAGCGTAACCAGGGTTCACAGCATCTTGGTGAGTACATATTTAATAAGAAAGAGAAAAACAAAAAAATATACTCTTAAAATTTTGAGCCAATAAAAAATGTTAGCAAATCTGGAGTTAAAGTCATGGAAAATCAACTTCCAACGGAAATTGTTATGAAAAGATTTTAAAAACACAATAAGATTCGTGCTCTGCAATTAAAGATGACCTGGAATAATGGGTATCACTATCACTTCGAAATATGGGCATCTTTCACTCCGTCGTGATTTTCTTTATTTGTTTGTTGAATTCTAATTATGGCTTGAAAGGAGAAAAGTTTACATTTAATTTCGTCTCATTAGATGATTTATTTGCCTAAAATTATTGTTTTTCTTTGCGCATTGATGGTGTGGGGAAGTGCCATAAAAGGATTTTAATGTTGTTCGTGTAATCCATCTCTATCATTCGTATTTTCTCGGCATGTCAAGATGAATAGAACATAAATATTTGAAATGGTTCAGCTGCTGCGTAATATTGGATAAATTTCACATTTATCATTTCTTCATCAGTGGATCCCCGAGTACGACAATGGAACAGTGTTCTTGTAACAAGCAACGACAATTGCGCACGCAATTTACAAAGAAAGAAAAATAAAAGTAAAGATGGTGCACAAGAAGACATATTCTTTCTATGAATGCTTTTCAAATGTACAGGATTCATATTTGGCATTTTCTTGCATTTCTCTCATTTGAATTTTTTGCGTGTGTCTGAAAAGTTTTATTGTAAAGTTCTCATTGCTAAAGCTAAAGAAAATAATCGCGTTATTGTGTGTTACGATATCTCATTAAATTGCAATGAAAAATTGATAACAATGTCCGTATGATACGCTTGTCGTCGAGCATGCCAATTATTCCAGCTGGAGAAGTGATCATAACTTGTTCAATATCACCAATTTCAATACAAACAAGCTCTGAGGACCTCAGCGAGGCTTTCTTATTAATGAAATGTATAGAATTCTAGCGCAGCTGATCATTAAACTTTGATGGTGTGGTTTCATGTGGAAATGCAATAGAGCAATCCATCAGAGCTCCGGGATCAATAGCAGGTATACCCCGAAGTGCTTTATGGTATAGACATGGAGCTACCTTTTATTGCCAGTGTCTTATTCATAGGTGGATGTAGGGACTCAGGGAGACTTTCATTATCCAAATTACTATCCTCCTACTTTCATCGATCTTTTATATGGTCGAGATCAGAACATTGAGAGCAGAATACCTTCACTTGTTGGAAAATTGAAGCAACATAAGGTGATGAACATTTCATCGTTGCCTCTAGTTCTGCAGTGGTATCTCATAGGTGACCGATTGCAATATTCGAAACATAAAACTTATTAACACAATATGCAAACATCCTACTTCTGCCGTTCCCCACTGCTATAAACATTATCATTCAAAATGTGATGCATTGCTGTTCAGGGACATTTATTGGTCCCCAAATCGTGTATATCGCGATGACCACTTCGTTGCGTGGATACAAAATCAATGTTACACAATTGACGGAAACGACGATGTATTTTATAACTGCCAAATATTGATCGAGGTCTTTAGAAATCATTCGCCATGAAAACGTACAACAAGAAAATTGGCTCGAATCAATTCAAGTGATAAATTGTACAGGAGTGAAATAAATGGATAGCATGCAACTTAGTAATGACACATATTGATGATTTCGAAACATATACTTAGGGAGTCTTTGAAAGCCAGAGAAGTTCCTCGAAACCAGCAAAATAATACGGCTGGTTATATTGCCACCGCCTTTTGCCTGAATATTGACAATGAGTTCATTTTCTACGGCGCAAGAAGAGGATAGCACTTGAAAACTTGAGAGAAATTGAGAAGCTATTGCGTCACAAGAACGACATCAGCATGTATCATGAACGAAACAAGAAAACTTCCATTAACATTACGTGGCAACACCGACCATGGTCCCTATCTCTATTCCATCTGACCAGGGTCAAGTCCATAGTCTAGGAGGTGGTGGAGTGGGTCAGGTCCATGGTCTGGGGAGGGACAGGAAAGGATGGGGCAGGGGTCAGGCCCATGGTCTTGGGGCCCCTTGTGGACAAATAGACAGAAAAAGTGAAAGCATTACCTTCCTCCATAGTACGTATATGATAAGTAATAACGTGATGGATGTTCATGAAAAGCAAGTTAAAAATTAAATGTTTTCAACCGCAAAGCACAGTTGCCAACTTCTGGTTTATTTATTGCATTTGATATTATTCCATTATTGAGAATGAACCTTGCTCCCACATGAACTAGTAGTGATTAATAATGTATTTTATGATATTTTTAATACAAAACATTGCTATTCTTCATAAAACGCTGTGGATTGGAATGTGTTTTCTTGGAGACACAGAATATCATTTACAAAAGAGAAACATTATTACAGCTGAAGAATCTTTATAGAGAATAGATGTATCGGAGATGTTGTGGCACAGAAGGTTGGTGCCTAATGACTTAATTTGGTAACCGAGTGGAGAATAGATAAAATTATTTTCACCATTATAGAGATGATATATTGATCTGTTCAAGTAGATAATGAAGCAATGATAGGTCACACTAATGACAGAGACCAGTTCTTAAGGGGTGTCGCTTGCAAATTACAGACCACGGTCAAGAAGCAGGGGTCCTTGGGGTTCCAATACTTTCATTAACTAAGGCACAGGTGGATACGTGACCATGTATGGTAGAAACAAGCCCCGTGACCAGATATTGACCCGTTCATTACAGCAACCTCTCAATTAGTGTTCATTAAGGGTACAAATTAGCTACAGCCAAATAAAGCTTTGTTAGAGAGGGGCGCTTTGTTGCCGGAATGTCATTTCCTATTGAAAGCCTGCAGGTTGTAATTCTTTTTCATTAGCAGAAATATTTGCCAGTTAGTCCTTTGATAAAGTAGGGGTCTGTGAATGGAGGTATTGAACCATTGAAAGAGTGATATGCGGCGATTGGAGGTAGTATTGAAACCGAATCACATTTACAACAATGGTCCTAAATAATACATCCACCCGAATAGTAGATGATTCGGAAATGAGCATCTTTGAATCCCGTCACGTTAAGTCAATGTAGTTTATGTTGTAGTCGTGAAATGTCAGATGTGGTTGTAGGTTTCTTTTCACCTAGAAATTCAGTATTATTTTTGTATGTTGCTGTTGTAAAGCTCCATCAACTGATGTACATACAGTGCATTGAGTTCTTGGTAATGCAAATTCAAGGAAATGACATCAAGTTTGAGCACTAACGAGCTTATGACCTGCTAGGTGGACACTGTATAACAATGTAAAAGCTGTCAGTATAACATTGTGAAGGATTAATGTAGTGGAAGCCAGTCAATCTCTTCACTGTTCTCTGTATGTGTGTGGCCTGAGGACAGCATCCAAATATAGTAGTGGTGCAGCTGTGTCACTGGCTAAATCCACTGAAGCTTATTCTCACTGATAGCATTGTGATAAACACAAAAAGTCGTCGCCGAACAAGAAGCTCAAAGAGAATGTAGCAAGTACTATTACATCTTGTGGAAACATTTTCTTAAGAAAAACTAACTCTTTTTGACACTGCCACTCCTTTGTTAGTGACAGTGTAGAAGACGAGAAAATGAAAGCGCATAGTAGTGCGGGAAAGCCGATCTTTATAAATTATAATAAAATACTTATGCAAACATTTCTGCCATAGACTCGATTGTTTCAGAAATGATCCCTGGAGTCATATGGTGATGATAGTTGTCTGCTTCATTACATTTGTGTGGGATTCTAGATACTGTTTTTACAAATAGAAAGTGCGAAACTGAAATGCAAAATGAGTCATAACTGTTCTGTATGATATCAATTGGATTTCTTCCCAGGTCCCACTGATAATGCCGATATAAACCACACCACTATATGTCAGACGGTCCAGAGTTTGCTTTGGCTTACAACACCATGGTAGGTCAATAAACGAAAATCAGGTCCTCAATCAGGTTTGGCAGAAGGAAGACTTTGTTTGAATCAACTGGCACTGCATGAACTGATCAATAGAGGTCGGGTGTGGGGGTATGGTGCTGATTATGGACAGAAGCTGATAATGTCAAGTTTTAAGCTGAGATCTGATCACTCTATCTCAGTGCCAGTATGTCATGATCCCCCGGCTAAACCAGATCAAAATGAGCAAATTGCACGACTTGAGATCCTCCCTATCACAAGGCGAGCCATTTGCCTTGCCCTTGATGCACTATGTCACTCCATATGTGACTTCAGTGAGGCTACCTGGGGTGGAGCATTATTTATTTAGAACGGATGAAAAAATAAGGTCTCGTCTACTTTATTGACACTGCAACTCTACTAAGTACTGCACATCGAATTATAATGACAAATGCCTGTGACTAAAGTAAAGAGCTATCCAAAATCCTTCGAAATCGAATGGTAATCTTATAAAATTTGAACCAGCATGTGCTTAAGTGGACCTCCCCTCTCGTCAGTGATGGTCCTTGCGGATTGATTGTAGACTCTGCAGAGGAAGGATCAATGGTGATTTGGGGCATTAAGGTCTATGTCAACAGTATGGAATGATTGCTGGTATCAGAGACAAGAGTGAGACTATGTGCAGGTCTCGCTCCAGTATCTGGCATTCCCAGAACTGACATGTGGCTTTTCTCAGTCTCCATTTATTCCACGTTTACTTATCCCTTATTTGGACGCAATGTCGCCTTCTTTTATTGCCAAAAATTCCCCACGCATTTTCAGTCATTTCTAGATGATAAATCAAATGATTTTAAAGCTGCGCAGAATTTAACCATAAATTTCTGTAATCTGTGCTTGATATTTGTCAGGCAAGATATTTTTGTGACACATTGCATTGTTATGTGTCAAAGTACATGATGCGTGTGTGCGGATTTTGACATTTTAGTGGCCGATTAGTATGTATTGCCCTTGATGGTGATTTATCGTGATGAACCCGAAGACATTTTAATGGTACAGAGCAGAACTTAGTGGACTTTTTATTGCTAAATGAACCGTTTAAATGACAAGTATTTACCCCAGCTAAACATCAGTAATCGATGCCTGGGTCTGAGCAGTAACAAATTTGTATCTTTTTTACCGCCTGTCAAAGACTGAAATATAGTTATACAAACAAACATGGCTGTTGATTTACGGACAAGATTCTTCGAGCCACAAAAAGTTAAGTTACTTGTATCTTCTCTTTGTATGTTCGGCAAAACAAGAACAACTGGCAAGCGTAGTTTGTTGGCATGTTTTACTTTTACATGTATGTTGCTGCTGCGTAGCCTTTATCCGGAATGTAACATTGCTTTGGGTCGGCGGGACTTTCTTGTGTAATGGCATATAACATTACCTCAATGCAAATCCTGTCCTCTGAGTAAATAATTTAATGAAACAAGATTTAATCCATTAGTCCGATGTTTTGTTTCAATTTGGAGCGAACCCTTTAGTGTCGGCTTGCAGGCCCACGGTAATGTCATTATGTAACATTGGTTGGTGTTTAGAGGAGGGACCGGTGGCAGGAACTATAGTGTTACGTTACCACCGTCTGATTGCGTTAGCTACCCACTGCTGTGACACCTCAAAATCAACACTTGCTCTGCACTTTGTTCATTCTTTCTTTAATAAGAAATTGGCTTCTTTCCCTGGTGGGGATAAACAAAAAGTACCTAGCCGAAAGTAGCAAATTGAACGAAACTCCAATGATATTGGAACTGGATTTATTTGGTTGGAACTGTCAATTGACAATGTTGCAACATTCAATTAATGTGTGCTCAAACTGTTAGACAGGCGGCGAATATTGACTTTGACCTGATTTTGAGTGATCCTAACGAGAATATAATAACAGAACAGGTGCTCAGTACAAGTGCTATGTCAGTCTATGGCACTTATATGCTGCACGTAAACACTTCAACGACAATTGCATGAATGAGATGTGATGTTTGGTCCATAACCAAAGGAAAGCACACTGGATTCAATGAGAAGTGGGTGGGAACCTCTTACATGAAGATTCTGCGGAACGGGAGTGTACTGTTTATTATTAACTTCACATCGACTGATCCCCTTGGGCTGCAGATGAACAAAACACCGGTTGCAGTAAAATAATAAGGCATCCTTTGGACAAAAGGATCGTGCAGCTCGTGTGTATTTGTACTGCTTGCTAATTAGGATCCGCACGCACAAACCTCATTAGATATCTCTCATTTCCCGGTTATGAAATATTAGCTTAATGATGTTGTAGATGCAAGTTGTACGTATTGACCAGCCATGTATGTGTGTTTGCCGTATGTGGCAGGTGACCCATTAAGCTGTTTGTGTCTTAATGCTGTATAAAGCTAAAGCCTAATAACGGGCTGCCATCATGCACATTAGACATTAGTGCATTGTTCTGTTGTAAGATGAGAAGTATCCATCCTGGTTCTACTCATATCACAGTGAGACAGCTTATGATGTTGTGCCAGCTTTAATCAACGCTCTAGCTTCTTGGATGGTTAGTTGCCTGCTTTAATTACAGAAGGGCTCTGTTCTAGTATCTGAACTAATTATGTGTAGGGATCGTGGAGTATGGGATCTCATTAGTTTAAGATTACATCTCTCAATCTTCTGCTTTCAGAAGATGAATTCCTGGCAGATGGATCATTGTTTTTACTTGTGGGGCTAGAGTCAGTCAAGAATATGTTTTAAAAAGTTGCCTTTTCTGTCACAATTTTGGTAAAATTTTCTATCAGCTCTTTTCTTTTGAAATATTGTTTTTATTCTCAGAGAAGTTACTGACTTTTACTGACGTATTCAGAGAGCTAAATAGTAGTGTAGCCTTTCCGCACAATCTACCACAAAGCAATTTCTTTTATTTTCTTATCAGGGATGCATTCCTGCAATCTGGTTGTTTTAGTTGCTTTGATACAAATGATAGTGATAGGAAGATGGGAGTGGAATTAGGGCTGATCACAGAATGAGCAGTAATCATGTCCACTACTGTCAGTTTCATCTTGCACTGACCTCCAGGCGGACAGGTAATGGAGTCCGTTGTAAATGGATAGATCAATGGCCAGAAATAGATCTAAATCTGATGTGTTCTTCGAGTTTCCAGATACCTGTAATTTATATCCGGTATTGCGGTAGTGCGTTAGGAAAAAAGAAATTGTATGACTGTTGGTTGCCAAGATGCCTCTATTTTATCACGATTTTCGAGAAGATAAAACATTTTTGAATCGAAATCAATTATGTCGCAAAGACTCCCAACCAAATGGGCCCTACAAGAAATAAGATTCGTATGATTCGATATGACATAAGCATATGTAGATATTGACAGATGAGTAATATGTCCTTGTGTCTGTCATATGCTGTAGACGTGTTTTTTATATTCATGAAGGACTGTCGCTTTTAATCAATCCCTCACTCGCTTCACATTCTTAAAGCAGCAAGGTTGTGGCATGATAGCAGCAAATTAATCAAGAGGAATCTGTGATGTTTCCAAAAAAATCAGGTGCAAGTTATTTTTAACGAATTGGCGAAGGGAATTTACTTCCAGTAATAGACTTGTGCTTTGTATCCTGTAACTGATAATGCTGCACTGGGTCTTGTTAGTCTAATAACAGTCTTCTCTTTGATCTCTGAAATTAAATATATGTGCTCACTTAGCTCTGTAATTGAAATATGGCAAAAAATGAGCTGGAATTTTGAAGGACTGCAGAAGCCTTATATGAAATTGATAACACTGCAAACACTCGTGAATCAAACGAAATGGATAAATTACAAGTTGAGTTGAGCAAAGAAATGTTGTGTTGTGTGTGAAGTAATTCTTCGAGACTGCTTCCCGAAACGAGCAGATAATTTGATGAAAATGAAACCACTTTTCATAATTAAGATTTCTGCTGGGAACATCTTGCATCAGAAGGAGATCAGCAATCACAGAGATGAAACATTACAGCGCCAGGCGTAGGAAGTACTTAAATGGGATTTTATATGTGATTAATTAAAGACGGAAGATGGTCATATTTAAAACGGAGCTGCTACCAATGAAAGTACCACCAGTCCTTGACAGAATCTTAGAGAAGAAGAAAAGTTATTTTTATTACTTTGAAAAAGTTAGGCTCTTAAAGTTATGACGTAATAAATGGTTAGGCAGACAGTGCATAACCTCATACACAGCTGCTCATATATTGAGTAGAATCTACCGATATCTAATTACTAAAAGAGTCGGAGAATTTGCAGATACATGTAAGAAGTTATTTCTTTCAAAATCCCAGAGAGAAGCAGATGGAATATGGTGTGTGTAATCAGCCGTAAAACTGATATTCACAATAATACAGTGGCCAATGTACCCTCAACGTCTTACTATTCATATGCTGTGGTTCTCACGAAAGTCCCCAATCAATTCAAGGATACTTCTAGCTCACTTGCTTCTCGACATTTAGGATGTAATGTAGAAGTTCCTTTCCCATTAAAAGTTGCTGGTTGCACTTCCGTTTATCAGTAGCAAGGACATTCGTTACGGCATGAACTGTAACAAGCAGTGCCTTTTGTGACCAAAAATTGCAAGCTACAGATACTCAAGTTACATTTATTTCTGTAAGGTCTCTTTCATTTACGGTCTTCGGACAATTAAAAATCACAAGGTACATTTGCAGCTTGTTTAATAAACTGTAGAAGAACTTGTTAATTTTGATCGCGCTTTCTTTCATATTGCGATCAATCACGGTATGTAGGGATTGATCTCACATTCCCTCGGGGTAATAGGCCACCATCGCCGAGTACATGGTCACTAGACGTGCCAGACCCATATATGGAAATCGTAGCAGTGCTTATTTATGGCCAGTGTTTCCGGCTATTAATCATCGTGTTGAGAGTTTGTAAAGAGTGATGTATGCCGTGTGATCGTTTGCGGCGTCACAATCAACGTGCTTGAGTACAGAGCTACACGTTTGTCGACTGAGTGCACAGGAAGCAATGGCGTGGAAGATTCATCAGCTAATCGTATATGGACTGTTGGCTAGTGTGTTATTAAATGACCTGCAAACTAGTGAACAGTGGCGTTGCAACATTTAATTGCGATCAAAGTTGATACTGCAAAATACCGTCAGAATTGTGGACTGTTCAGTGTCACAGCTTCCTTGTTGTTAATCTTTTGGTGAGAAACCTTAAGGTTTTAAATTGTTGAACTATACTATACACTCTAGTAACTTAAATATTGAGATACCCTTCGTAATTTTCGTCTTGTGGGCCTAATAGAGGTAAGCTAGAGGAAGGGCCCGGCTGATCTTTATGTTATTTTCTCGGCAATAGTCTGGCGCTGATACCACTAATGGCTGCAGTGTATGACTGGAATGGTAATGTGTTCAGTTTCGCAATTGTTACGATCGTACAGGAAAGTTATTTTACCGCTTCATCACACATTGACGAGCGCCACTGATCTTTGCAGCAAGATTAGCACATTGGCCAGAATTCAGTTAACCGTTAACGGACAACACCTCTGCAAAGTCCATTTCCACTCTCAATAAAACAACACGGCTCACTTGAAAGGATTGCAGATGAACAGCATAATGATATTTCGCCCATTGCAAATGCAGTCAAGTCAAGTCAAGGACTGTACTATGTATTGTCTTCTGGCCATCTCTTCCTTCAAGGTCAATAAACTGCTGCAAAGCAAGATAGATGACTTACAGTCGGTACATCGTTAGCAGCTGAGAAAATGAAGTGGTAATTTATTGGGTGCTGTTGCCCTTAGTTACTGCTTAACAAATGTAAGGTATTCACGAAGACATCACACTGAGACAAATTCTCACGAGACAGGGCTGAAATTGCTAATAAAGGACAGTGTTTTATGGATGCCTTACATGGAGCAAAATTGCTGCATGGACCTTTTAAAACTGAAGCTGGAGCATATAAATTCAGGGCTTTCCTCTTCATTAAGCCATAAAAGGGAGGTTATAAATACAGGACAAGTCATGAACTGGGATATAAAGACAGCGTGTTTGTACCTAAGTAGCAGACGTACGCATTGCACTTCAAGTTCCCACAGTGCTCGTTTAGACTGGACACAGTGTTGTAAGATTGATCAAAATGAGGCCAAGTAAAGGAAAGCTGCTGCGAGCCAGTTAAATGGATCGGCCATGTTTTACGAGATGAGAATTTCCTTTCCCCGACTGTACGGGGAGGAGAGGGGATTTGTCCAGGCAGGAAGCGAGGGCTAAATGTCAACTCTGAGCTAAAGCTGAACTCTTCATTAGGACAGGCAGAGATATCCTGTAATGTAGAAGCTGGGATTTTGGGTTGAAGAAGAAGCAAGGCAGACAAACTGGTGCTGATTGAAAAACAAAAAAGCTGATAATTACAAGAAGGGTACAGATCCATCGCATTTTTGAAACAGTTAGATACGTGCATTTTGTAGTGATGATGAAATCCCACTGTTCATTCCGTTTGCTTAATCTACTAAAAGAGAATTTGATCACGAAGAACTTTCATCAGGTAATGCATATTTTGGCCACCTAAAGTAGAACAGGTAAAGCTAGAAAAATACTGCGAAGACAGGCTGTTGTGGTTTTCGGACTGTTTAAAAAAAGTTCCCGCGATTGACATCTAACTTGACATGTAATATATTTTTACGTCTCGGGAAAAAAAACTTCACTCAATACCCATTCAGAATAACTGCAAGTAGTTGGATGCATTTCCTAATTCTATCGCTTGGATTTACCACAAATGGACGAAGATAAAATTTCCTAGGCTTCCTTATGTGAAGGACATTAGTTCCCTGGCTTCACAGCAACAAAGGGAAGGCCCACAAGCGATGGTGTTATTAACTGGATTGGATAGAGAACGATGTTGTTTTTTTTTATCTCTCCAGGTAAATTTAACACCTGTTGATGTCACTTCAAAAGGGCCAAGTGACAGTCGCAGTCTGTTTGTATCTCTTTAATTAAATCCTCGATGTTCAATATTTCCTTTTTCGTCCAAGGATAATAAATTAATATTTTTTCCGGTTCAAGAAATGGCCATGGTACGCACAAACTATATTGCATTGAGGAATTAAATTTACTGCTGATTACTTTTTCTCCAAATTAGGTGAATACATATCAAAGGAAGGGAATATTCTTGTTCCTAGAAAGTAATTAATAATATGTCAGATTATGGGAACTACACGGGGAGAGATGTGGTGGTATTAATCCCTCTTCATGAATGGCAAATCCCAGGTTAGTAGACAGCTTGGCGTTACTGAGTACAAATTGCACAGGTAACTCGGCAAGTGAAGATTAAACGATGAGACAGTCCGTGTGACATGAAGTTTCCTCTTGTCCAATACTCTTAGCCACCTGCATTTGTCATATATTCCTACAAAAGTTGCCTCCGAACTGTTTGTACTTGAACTAAAAAAACCTGCATATATTCCTCCTTTATCTCTAATGTTATCTTATGAACCGGGTCCTATAGCGGTCATAAGGCACTTTCTCCCTATCCGTGTAACTACTTCTTTGTGTTGCGTAAATATATCGTATATAAAATAAAAT
>JBCAUG010468660.1:0-15551 GCA_038406175.1 Haplosyllis leylae
AATAAACTGTAGTGTGGTTTTGGAGAGTGTGCTTACAAATGACTTGTTGGGCAGTTTATTTGAAATTATGCTGTAGAGAAATGGGGTGGGTATAGTGTCCAATACTGAGGTAGATAGGGGATGTTTCGGTTAAACGAAAGGGTTAAAAGTACTCATGAACAAAACATTTTCGTCGTAGGCCACTTTTATGCAATAGGGGAATGTGGAGGGGCCATGGTACAAGCAAAATGCATCGAATGTAATGCTACTATTGGTGGATCAAATCACGCTCTTCATCATGGTAATGTCCATGCTCCTGAAATAGACAATTCCAGACATGCAGCCTGGTCTGAAGGCGCCAATTTAGGCAACTTTGATCCCGCTGAATTTCAAGATTAACTCAGCCCAACTACAGGAGAGCACACAACAAAAATTCCACAATAATCAGTATAATCGATTGTAATGGTGGATCTTTCTCAGAAATATTTTTTCAGTTCAATACAGGGCCATTTATTTACCTGCTATCAATTATACGAAAAATATATCACTGTTGTCAGTGACAAAGGTCTTTTAACCGTCATGTAAAGTTATCTACAACTTTTATGGTTAACACTTGTTTACTGCTGTATTTATTTATGATACCTTTGAAACTCATTTCAAGTTGGAAAATTTATTTTATTGAACGACTGCTTTTAAATTGATAATACCGGAGTCCAATAATTGAAATGAAAAGTAAAAGTTCAATTTCTTAAAAGTTATTATTTTTATTAATATACCGACACTTTGTAGCAAATATTTACCAAATATAAACAAATCGACGAAAATAACCATAATTAAATACGAAAAATAATTACATAGAATTATCACAGATAATGCTCTTTTAAAATGTGGATTTTATTCAAATTAGATGACTAGTTAGCAAATCTATTTCAGTGTTAATTTTCTGACAAGCTAAGTGTGATTTTGTGACCGTACCATGCCAAATCATTAATATTTAGGCACTTATTATATAAGTTATTATTCAAGTAATAAATCTGAAAAGGTTATGCTTTACACCTGAGCCTAAATCCGGGTTAGCAAAGACTGCAAGACACATGAATCAAGACTTATTCTCTGTCTGATAAGTTAGCGGTGTAGACCTTTGTGAACTATTAAGTGGTTTCGGGTTTAAAAAACTGGAATCGTATTGTTTATAGTAAATATAAGTGTAAGTACTAACACAAAAATTGTGTTGACAATATTCTAGAAACGGTTAATGTACAAGACAGTTGTATTGTAACTTCAAATTGGTTTAAATTTAAAAAATACCAACAAAAATTGGGTTGAAAGACAACCTAATAAATAAATGCTAAGTAAAGCGAGAACTATACTTCAAGACTGGACAATACAAAGAACCAAGTTCTTTTATTATGTATTAAATTTGAAATTGTATTGGTAAATATAATGTAATAATCTTTTCAAATAAAATGAATTTACACCAAGACTGCAAGTATTACATAAACTTTCTGCACAAACCTCTAAGTCTAATGTTGTTTGATTGGCAATAATGTAAAGCAATGGGAGGACGGATTTACATTTTACGGCCACAAGTTAAAATGCACCAAACAAATACCTAATTCTAAATTTTGAGCCGCATAGTTTTAGCACAGCCCAAAACGTTCCACATGATCCCTTTTAATGCAAATGCTACAAAGTGTTTATGTCAAACGATCCGAGTTGCAATACTCCGGGACTAATAAGTTAGTCTTGCAAATTTAACAAAAATATGACGAATAAATATTTTACTTTTTAAGGCACCCAATTCCAAACTTCAGTATCAAATGTGATGATAAATATGAGATAGACTTTACCTGCGGGCGGACTTTGCTGCTTATTATGATTTCCTACTTTCTATGGACGGTGTACACCTGAGCTTTGGGGGTGATTCCATGGTGTGCTCAGGGTTTATTAGGAAGGATGGACACTACGTGATTAGTTCGTCTTCCGAATCAACATTAGGACGGTAGCGGTGACCAGACCTGTAGCCGTAGTTCCTCTCTGCTGGCTCTGGTAAATCTAAGCCCCATTTGCGCGAAAAGCTCGCTGAAATGATCAAGGCGATCATTAAGTAAACAGCCATTGTAAGTTGTGTCTTACCCGTCTGTTTTCACCTTAGAATTACATATTAATTTCGACAGGTGTTTTGTTTTGACCAAAGTAACGCTTTTGAAAATATCCCAAAACAAGAAAGTCCTCCTGCGTGAACGCAACAGGTATACCGCCTGCCGCGTAGCACGTGCATTGGTGGGGGGGGGGGGGGGGACCCGGCTGAGTACACCCCAGCTGGGTACCCCCCTGGCTGTGGGACTGAGTACCACTACCTGGCTGTGGGACTGAGTACCACCCCCCCCAGCTGGGTACCCCCCTGGCTGTGGGACTGAGTACCCCCACCCACCTGGCTGTGGGACTGAGTACCACCCCACTACCCCACCTGGCATCCTTCAGATGCGGGCGGTAAATCAACATCGTCTTCCCGTAGAGAAAGTATTAGATCAATAGAATAGCTACTTACAGTGATTTTCCAGTTCGTTTTCCTGCTCCTCCATTGGTGCAAGTCGAGGACTTCTCGAAGCCCGAAAACTGCTTCTGAGTTGCGGAGGTGTAGATAGGCCACGGGGAGCGGAGTACGTCTGGCGATCCGAGCCGCTGGTGTGATCGGAATCCGGTATGTCATCGTCATACGGAGATGGTGCTGTTTTATTTCGACTTGCAAACCGACTTTTCTTTTTCTTCTTACCTGGACAATCACAATCAAGAAAGGAAAAGTAAAAAGAATGTTTTTTTTCTGATTTTAGTTTTCACGACTCTGCAGTAATCGTCAATTACTTCAGTGAACACCGCTGCAATTAATACTGTCACAGACGTTAGCAATATACCACATACAGTGCAGACAAAAAACGCTTGGCAGAAAACCTGATTGTGCAGTGCATAAATATAGTCTAAAAAATGCAAAATTGATTCGGAATGTTTCATTTTGTGAGCCATATATTTTGTTATTTTACGAAAGGGAAATACATATTTATTGCTAAAGGCCTTAGGTTGAACTAGAAAAGGATCATTGGTGAATAAGTATCTTCAGTACTCAATGATACAATGTCGCAGTGCGTTCTAAAAGGAATTGTTATTGAAAAGGTGCACTGAAACACCCAAGGATCTAAAATCGAGATCACTCTGACACTTCACAGCAATCAATAGGAGACATGGTGCAAGTCACAATTTACTTCAATTGTAGCATTTAAAACGCACAAGTCTCGCGGATTAATTACCTTCATCTATGGTTTGGAAAAGAAGATTGAAGAATTATTTTTACCTCCGATAACAAGAACAAACTTAAGAAACATCCCCACCTAGTTTTTAAAATTTTCATTTTAAACAGTAGATACGCCTTAGTAATCTGTCACCATAACAAAACAGTTTCTTTTTCTCTAATTATACTTATGTTCCAGTGGAGTGAAGAAATTTGGTATCTTACGGAATTACACGTCAGTAGTATTTTTGTAACATTTTCAGTGTTCTTACAGTGACTTGATTCAATGCGTGATCAAAAATGTGAACAAACCTGTTTTGCTAATGGGCTCAAGTGGTGCTATCGGTGCTAAAGGTGCCAGATTCCTGCGAGGCAGCGGGGCCAGCTCATAGTTACTGGAGAGTGGATTACGTGATTTGATCGGTGACAAACTTGACGGTACTGTTGGTGATGATGGGCGTGGACTTCTTCCCTTCCTGCCAAAGGGATCGGAAGCAAATGAAACCCTGGCTGGGTCACTATCACTATCATCACTTGTCTTCTTGCCTTTGGATGAAAAGCGATCACCTCTACCAAAGCTGTTTCTGTGGCGACCATACTCCTCATCATCATCACTATCTCTTGATGATCTGAATCTATTTCTTCCCATAGCTTGTCGTCTAGGTTGAACTTCTTCCTCGTCCTCACTATCATTATACCTTGACGAATATTTGCTACGGGACCTTGGTGTCCGCTCATCATCACTATCATCGAAACGGTTACTACTTCTGCCAAGTCTATTCCTCTGCCATGGTTCTTTGTCACTGTCATAGTCATTTTGCAAGGATCTGTGGTTTCGAAACGGTGCCAACTTACCAGGCGTTGTTCTTATGTTACTATGAAACGAATCTCGAACTCCAAATCTCGAGGGAGGTGAGGGCGACCGGGAACGTGATTTTCTGTCACCTAAGGAGCTAAAGTTACGTTTACTTGATAACAGGTCGGGCGAAGGTGACCTGGACCTGTTCATTCTCCTGCTGGGCAGAGGAGATCGCTTTACCGATAGATCTTCCAAAGATCGGCGAAACGAAAGTTTTGTAAGTCCATTCTTCTTATTAACTTCGTCGTCACTCCTGTAATTACGAGCAGACCTCGATCCAGTGTTATTGAGTTCGTCATCAGATAATCTATTTTTTCTGCGACCTAAACGAGGTTGATTGTCCTCATCAGAGTCACTGCCATAGCGGCTACGTGGTTTACGATGTAAATCTTCTTCATCCCATTGCTTTAACCTTCGCTTGCGTTCTTTTTCTTTGGCTTCCTAATAATGAAACAAGAGGTCTATTCATTACAAGTGGAAAAGGCTGTCGGTAGATATGGATCCATAATCTAGATTCATCGGATTGAAAATCACAGCAAACCTGATGAAATGTCCATTACCAGTTTATTACATTCTTGGATGTTTATTCAGGACATTATCAAAGGCATTATGAAACTAGTACTCTTTAAAAATGTCATTTATGGGTACTGTGGTCACTTTCCGAGGACAACGACTAGTTAGTACGGTACAACACTTTCATATACAAGACACAGCCAGGCTTTTCTTACTAACATGCAAAAAAAAAAAAAAAAAAACATTCAAATAAATACAGAGCTTGCAAAACATCACAAAAAACATAATGAAAGCAACACATAATCAAACAGAGTTACCACAGAAAAGATAATAAAAGCAACACAATTCATAGTAGCCGTAGAAAGATTAAAAGACGCCCACGTGAAGACGAACCTGCACAACACAGAAAACTACACAGAAGAGGTCGGCACACATCATACGTAAACGGTGTAGGATGGTACCTTCTTATCCAGCTCAGATTTACTATATCTTTTGAAAGGATCGCCGTTTCTCAAGCCTGTATCGTCGTCATCTTCTGATTCTGAAGGAAGACCTCTGCGGCGTCTTTGTTCTTTCTCCTTGGCTTCTCTATTTAAGGACATTAACCAGCGTGACAGAATGTTCTTTTTGTGACAAGGTATACGCATGGCCAAAGAAATGGACAAAAAATCTTTATATTAGCAGGATTAGTGTGCAATATCACTTTTGATTACCTTTCTTCTCTTATCCTTCGAGCCTTCTCGCGTTTCTTCTCCCGATCGAGCCTGTCTTTTTCTTTCTGCTCTTCTGTATCTTTCTCTACTCTCACACTGAGCGTATCCCAGTCTTTGTTTATGCTATCAATTAGCCACTGTAAACCATTCTTAATTGCAGGATCAATTTTTTTGCCGAATCCCATAACTGCCGAACATGTTTCCTACAGGGCAGACAAAATGCATAAACCTTTATCGTGTGAGCAAATGGTCAATTTAACATTGCATTGTGAAAAATTGGATAAAATATCCACTTACTACTTTGCATGGTATTTTGTACAGATTAACCATGTCTTCAACTCGCAATTTTTCACATACGTCAATTTCATCTAAAGCCCCCTTTACATCTTGTTTGTTGGCAAGCCTAAAATCAATAAAATAGAATGATTACAATTTAATAATGAACAACAGCCACCTGATCAGAAACAAACAACCAAACACGATCTAAATATTGACAAAAAGTCTATTTGATGGCACAAGCTCATTTATTATTAACTTTTATTTCGCAGTCTTGGTTATGTAATATTAATTTTTCTCACGAGCTACTTTAACACTGTCTCTCCAGCTAATCAGTCTGTCGATACATATTAAATTGATACGGGTCGCCTTGGGATTTTTTTTGGTTTTTTTTTTTTGGTCAGAGGGGGTTTAACCTTCGTGGAGCCTTCTTATTTTAAAAATAGTATCAACACACGATTTCAGTAAAAGTACTTACAAAAGTAGTGGTTTTCCTCCCACTCTAGGGTCATCCACCAGATTGGTTAATACATGTCTACTTTCACTAAGTCTGTGCGCTTCTGAGGAGTCCACAACATACATGATTCCATGCACTTCGGCGAGGTAATTGAACCAAATGTCTCTGATGCTCTTGCCTCCACCCAAATCAAACATAGTAATTTCAGTCTTTCCCACTTTAAAGTTAACATCTTGAAATCCAATCGTTGGAGCGACGTCTTCTGGTTTTTCTGTCAAGGGTAAATTGGGGTATTTTATTCATAACATTAGCATCGGGTAAAACCTAACGTGAAAGCACTATCGATAGTTTTACTCATTGGCTCCATTCATGCAAAAATAAAAGAAAAATTCGTCTTCGCTCGGTGTGGTGTTGCATACAAGAGGATTATCAGGTTGTCTCTTAATAATTAAAAGCGAAAACAAAAGTTTAGGAGAGAATATAAAACTTGGCAAGACATCTTTGCCAATTAAGTGTGACTTGAACTATTTTAACCCTGGCTATCCAAGTGAAGGTATGGCCAGAAGTGCAACTGATCAAGAGTTCTGAATATCTCAATCACCAAAGCCCCAATGTGATCCATATTGCATAAGATTTTTTTCATCTCAACTCTAACCATTACAGTTCATTGGAATCTTTACCGTTTTTTAAAATTCAGTTGTAAATCTAAATAGATCTAGTTATCTTTAATCACATAAGAAAACGATGGGAACTTTACCTCCGCTCAAACTTTTGGCAGTTACAGTTTTCCCTGCATTATCCAATCCCAGTATCGCCAGGGTTACTTTTCTGTAATACAAAAGCCACATATGAGTAAACATCATTAAAGTCATAGATCTATTTCTTTGCTGATCTAGATCTACATTACATAGGTCAAGTGCTGTCAAATCCTTTTTCAGAACTGTTCTTTCATTTAGTTTCAAAGGTTTTTCCATCAAATAATTAAACGAATATACTTACCTTCCGGGCTCTCGCCGTTTTTTCATCCATGACATACAATTCCCCATCAGACTGAACATTTACTTAGACACAGAGTAGTCAGTGTGTAAATGTAAGAAATAAGAGTCCATCCAACATTCAGATCATCACAAAACCAGGATTCTTTTGAAAGGTCTTCCTGTTGTCAAGTGCTCCTGTGGTTCTATGATAACTATAGCACTTTGATAATGGGTAGATGTGAGCGCCAATTATTCTAGATCATTACTGTGTTGTGTTTTTGGCACATAATTATCCTATAATGGTGTGAGATACTAAAATTATAACGTTACAATGCTCCGTTATCTGTTTGTCCGCCATGCCGGTTGCTGTTTATTTGTGACGTCACCCCACGTGACTACTGTTTACTAGCGCTGTCATGGTACATTCGAGGTGCTGAAAGGAGAATAGGTGAAGTGCTATCGTGATCCCCATGAATTCCAAGATATGAAACTATTCTGGACCTTTAAAATTACATACGCGAACAGTTGGGGTTATTTTCTGATCATAATTATACGAAGAGGTTATTTTCCTTACGCTTATGGATTTTGCAAATAAAGAGTTCATATTGGATATCGTTATGAACTGTGCGTTGCGTTTCCACTGTTATTGTTTTGTTTCTGTCATGACGAAATTAAGCTACAGCTTACCCGTTCACCCCGTGTTTGGAGGACATACAAGTTGACTTTGAGAAATTAATTTTTAAAATGTCCACAATTTATAAAGCTGTCACAAAAACAGCTGGGAAGTTTGTTCCCAAGTCCATACAACCGATGTGGCAGCATCCTGCGGGTAAGATTCGAGATTCTGGAAGATGTGTTCAACAGCTCTGGGCGATAAATAGATTCAAGTCTGGTAGATTCAGATCTATGAAGTCTATGACTTACTGGGTTACTGATTAACAAAGTAAAAAAGTTGAATGCAATCAAGGAAGTCAATAATTTATTTTAAATACCGTTTTTATTAACTGCGTTGACTCCATCATGACCAAAAGTGTGATTTGCACACTTATTATTTTCGTTTTAGGACCACAGACCATTTTCTTTTGGGCACCAACATTCAAATGGGTAAGTTTAGTGAGGTGACGGTCTATATCTCAAGTTCTGTTCCCCATCTACGTAATCTCAAAAGTTGAAAATACAGGCAGCAAACAATGAAGTGGTCAGCTGTGTTAAAATAAGTAGTATTTAAAGACAGTGCGGTGCATTTGATTTTACTGAGGACTCGTAATCTGCACAGTGCCCTTTAGATGACAGACTGAAAGTTTGTTGCGTTTTTTTGCAGTGTTTAGTGATAGCAGGGTTGGCTGATTACGCTCGTCCACCTGAGAAACTCAGTGTGTCTCAGTCAGTTGCCTTAGCCGCCACAGGTTTGTAATTTGAGGTGATATTACTGTAACAGTCCCATTGCCTGAAGTAACTAATTGATAGTTCGACACTTAAACGCCATAGCAATATTGGATATAGTAAATAGGATATAATTTACTTTCAGGGTCTATCTGGGCAAGATATTCTATGGTGATTGTTCCGAAAAATTGGAATTTATTCGCAGTGAACATTTTCTTAGGAATTACGGGATTCTGGCAGTTGGGTAGAATATACAGGTAAAATTTGTTCATTTTCCCGAGCATTAGTTCCCTTTTATCTGCCATTGGCTTGCAGGATTATGGTTTTTAGATTGTAGAAAATTGTATGGAAATAGCCCAATCATACTTTCCATCACACATGAACTCACCGACTGAGCGTGTATGTGTATGTAGTTTTTCATCACAGATAGGTGTATTACGGACTGGGGGAAAGTGTCGCTGTGTTTTCGATTAACCTCAGTTAGCTTTCGGATTTCCAGCCTCAGTTTGTGTTTGGACACAGTGTATAACTAAATTAGCAGTTACTCCCATTACTTTTCTTCAAGCAAGTCCCTCAGCCAATTCCTATACGTAGGTCAAAGAATCGGTTGGACACTGTGAAGGCCTAAATTCAGTGTCCTATGACCAACCGAGACACTGAATTTAGTTCCACACAGTGTTCGTAAACTCAAACTGAGGCTGGAAACTGAAACGCTAACTGAGCGGCACGGGATAAACGTACATGTATTCGTTTGCATTCTTATACCCGAACATAATTGTAATGTGATTTGTATCTTGACTTGTCTCATAAGGCCTCAAGGGTTTGGCCAGCGATGCTGGCGGACGTTAAAACACGGCTTTAATTTTTTTTATCGCGCGAATTTTGATTGCATCAAGAGACATACATTTTTGTCAATAGAATTTCACGGAAACCAGGCCAGTGTAGCAGAGATCTTTGTTCTCAAGAGATATGGTCCAACTTCATTCGTAAATTTAATGTCCCTTTCTTTAGTTTGAAGATTTACACATGGCAGTAACGGTTGTATCAACTTTATTGTCCAACAAAACAATACGTCAAACAATTCCTTAGATTAGAAACGTAATAATTGGTCTCGTGCAAGACGAGTGCTCAAATGAACATTTACGAAATTGGATTTGCAACTACTCTCAATAAGGTCAGGGGAATTAGGAATGTACTTTGTGGGACTATTACCTTTCAACATGGCAAGTCATCACAGATAATTTTTTAGCCTTGTAAATTGTAGCAAGTTTTAAAAGCAAATAGCTGTCTTTAGTTCTTTTGCCGTTGTTTTCCCACGTGGGATGTACTCTTGCAATATTTACCCTGTTGCGAGCCTCTTGAAATTTTTAACCCGTTACTCTAATTTTTTACGTGTTGCATAGCAGCACTAATGTGTTTTCTTCCCTGAGAATAAATATTGCAGATTGCTGTGTGAACTTTTCAATGTCTAATCGATTTTTCTGTCAAATTTCACCATTTAGTTGACAAGTTTAACATTGAATATGGAATTACAATTAGATTTGGATATTTTGTCGGGAGGAGATTTGTACAGTGCAAAAATAAGACCTTTCAATCACAACAAATAATTGTTTCAAATACCAATATTTTCTTTGTCATGAAATGACACACATTTTTGACTTTGCCTTTGTTTTACTTTGTTTAATTGTTACTTTTTCCCAGTTATGAGTGTAATCTCTTTTGGTAGTGTCAGAGGCTTTACCTCTCGTTGAAATAGAATATTGTCTTCCATCACTGAAGGCTGTTGGTTCACATTGTTCAACAAAATTGTCCACCTCGTGAAAGTAGAAACATTTTTCTTCCACTCCCGATAATTTAACTATGCATTCTTCATACTGACCAGATGCAGGCGGTCCACTGTCCTCTCCCTTGGTTGGCTTTTCCTCAGTTTTATAATCGTCTGCACTTGTGTGTTTCTTTTTGGGCGCATGAAAACTTTTTTTAAGACTTGTCCTTTTCCCATTTACAAAATTCCAGCTATTTCCATATTGCACGGAGTCGTCAGCACCGATCATGTTTCCGTTCGTCCGTGAGACTTTGTCAAAGGGAACATAGTCGTCGTCTAGCATGGATGTGTTACCTATCACAGTTGCGCTGCATACTTTGTGATTGTGAACTTGACCTGTAATTAGGTCATCATCATCTTCTGGAAGAAGATGTAGCACATGTTGATGTCCCATTGCTATCGCTGTCTGTCTCAGTGACCGTGGCTGAAGTGGTTTCGACCATCGCTCTTGATACGATATGTCCATGATGTAAGGATCACATGGTTTGGAATCCATCAAAAATTCTAACATTCTTTTTTCATCACCTGCCAATGTAGCATGAACAAATTCAATGGTGACTTCATAGTCGTCCAGAATATTGTAAATCTCTTCCGTACCGCCGTTTTCTTGAACCAGTTGCATTAATGTTTTACGCCCCTTTCTGATATTAATCCTGCACCAAGAGTTCACCATCATGTGCACCATGCTGGCATCATTTTTCTTGACCGCACCCCAGAGACCCGGCTCGTATTTCTCCAATGTGTTTATTAGTTCATACTCAAACGGACTTCCAAATTCCCGTATTTTAGCCTTGTAGTCCTGCTCATTGGGATCTATACCAACCCTCAGAAGAGCTACCATGAGGTCCATTAACTCACGCATTATAGCGAGTTCTAGTGCCGTGCGTCCCTTGTAGTCCCCGCCATTGACGTCAATCCCAGCGTTAGAAAGTTGATAAACCATCGGAACGAACTTCTCTTCGTTCGTTTGATCAGCAGAATTAACCACTAAATGAAGATATGATGAACCGAAATCAGAATCACAGATGTGGATGTTTTCTCCCTGAAATTCAGAGTTGAATGTAGAATTTAATCGGTTTGTTTTCCATGGTTTCTTTAGTTCCGTTTGGTTTATCAATGCTTAAAAGTCCATTCACACCGAGCGAAAACGAAGTTGAAACTTATTTTATTTCTGATGTATATAATTTGAAAACTGTGTGCAATGAGAAAGTTTGTGGATTACATGCAGATTACAAAAAGAATCAAGGAAATTGTTGCGCACTGGTTTTGAGAGGTTTGAACTATCGGAGCTATAATTTGTCTGAAAATGAGTTATTTTTACCTGATAAATAGCTGTTAAGAGGTTGTTGGTACTTCCCTTCGTAATCGCTTTGTAGATCTCAGATGAACTGAAGGCTGAACCGTCAATGCTCAGTTCAAATGATTCCATCGTTTTCGTCTTAAACTTCAACATGTTGGCTGTTGTGACGTCTTATCTATAAAATAACTATATTGTTATTCAGCGGATCCCAAAGAACATAACTCACTTTTCTATGTGTTCTTTGTTTAGTCTAAATGGGAAGATCACCTAATTTGTTCATTGAAAAATATTTGTATGAGGTGGAATGATTTCATAAAAGTGCCTATCAAGATAGTGTGACGTTACATAAAGTTATTCGCCTCAAAACACATGCTTGATACCTAATCAATCAAAAGATCGAAGAGTTCCCACCATTTAAAGTCATTTTCAGGATTCAATGACCCATTTTGGCTTTAAACCTTGCTTGTTTGTTACCTATTTTCTTGCCGTTTCTCAAATCCGTGGTACATAGTACTGCACCTACTTTTCTCTCAGTTTTTATGCCTCGTTGAACTGTCAGTTTGTTTAAATGATCGCGTTGAAATGTTCATTCCCGATATTTATTGCAGAACACTTGGCATCACTGCGGGTGAGAGACATTAATAATTTAAATTCCGCATACGGTCATCAATATGTCTTGGCAATCGTTTGAATACAATCAATTTTAAAAATTCCACGATGACAAATATAGTCCATGCAGTTGTGATTCAAACGTTTTATTCATCCATCGCAGCGCAATGTTCATGGTTTGTTTCCCAATGTAATGCAGCCTTTCTGTTCACACGTCGAAATATCTACAAGTGCTATTGATTTTCGGCATCCATAACCAAGCGCGACTCTTCATCCTGCTGAGTCTTCCAGTGTTGGTATTATGAATGAGAATTTGAACACATTTTGGAAATCCAATTGGTAAATATTTCCATTTGTGTTTTGGGTCTGTGCCTATGCCTTTTGGAGCGTGAATGTGCAGCTTATTGCTGTGCACACCTGACTGCCCTCAATGCTCGATTGATTTCGCCTGCTTTTCAGGATCCAGCAATTGCCATTTGACAGGTTAAGTTTTTAGTATTTATTAACAGCCACAGTAGATCAAATACATGAAAGTGCCATATTCCGAATTATCAATACATAGATCCACGAACGACCTACCGACCTGTGTGGTTACTTGCTTCCATGGAGTTTCAATTGTCCAAGATTAAATATAATTGGTTCTCCTGAAGTAAAGATAATTGGTTCTCCTGAAGTAAAGTTATAACTTCCCCGCAGTTTGTTCTCGCACAACATCACTCGATTAACATTCATCCTTGACTGCAAGAAGATCAGTCAGGACATATTATGAGTTTGCATATTGGCAGTTGCATTATTTGTTAATGAGCTTATGTACACAGTGTGTGGCTACGGTAAACAGTAATCCTTGGTGACGATACGTTCAGAACATGACATTCTGTTCCGTTTCTGGCTTTGGAGATGCTTATCTCAAATGTGATAGAACTTAATCATCACGTACACGTAATGCTTGATCTTTCCATCTGATTCTGCTGTTTTGTCTTACGTTTATTTCATAACGTAATTATTAGACTTCTCATTGCAAAAAGGAAAGCTCATTTCTGAAATCTTTGGTCTGTCCTGAAAAGTTCCAGATTATTATCACTGTTTTAGTCGTCGATGTAGCTAGTCACTTAAATAAAGTGATATGCCTCATTAAGTGAGAGTGGAACTGATCATGAATGTTGGAGGTCATTGATCAAGTACAGATGAATGCGTACTATGAGAAAAGGTGTACTAGGAGTTATTTATATTTGTTTTTAGACCTAAAATATCCAGGAGACGTGAGCTCATTTTGGTCTAAGTTATGTCGTGCATGGAAACCATGGAAACTATGGTCATTCATGAACAGTATCAGTTGATTATTTCCCTTGTGCAATAAGCTCTAAATAGGCAAATACAGAAAAACTTGTCTTGCATAGACATCGGCTTATGGGGACACCCCACCAACTGTGGACAAACTCTTGTGTACAGACAGATTTTTGTCCATTTACCCCCTCATACATGGACAAACTTGTCATATGTGGATGGTGGACACCAAAAGATGTACCATGGAACAAAATTGCTTTTATTTACATGAACACCTAGCTGTTATTTCTGGGGATGCCATGGTAGTTTTAATGAAATAGGGCTGAGATAGCCTCAATTTATACACAAGGAGGGCAAATATCAAAGAGAAAAGTGTGAACCACACATTTCAAATAGAATATGTGACAATATAAATGAATGTGAGAAAACCTTTGAAAAAGTGGCAGAATTGATATGTACTGTGTGAATAATTGAAGTCTCTCATACATGTCATACCCTCAGTTGCTCAGATCTTAGGTTTGGAGTGTCTTTAAAAGTGGAAAGTCTTTCATAGTTGAAAAAGTTCTGTCGAATTGATTCTTAGCAATCTGCAAAGCATAAGATTTAAAGGTCCAAATTGTGATGATTAGGGACCTTTCAGACATCCCAGAAAAAGGCCCTCTCATAAAGTCAAAGTTTTACCCCTTCCCCCGTTTAGGTGATTTAAATTTACACTTAAACCACTCAAAAATCAAGCGGTTCACTGTATTGTGAATTTCCCAGCACTCGTTCATAACAAGAAAACCACCATTCAAAAATGGGGTCATTCTCTGTTTCTTAGTCATTTGCCAGTGAGCGTAAATTTATGTCAATTGTCAACCCTGTTCATTGATGGATCCAGAGGGAAAACCAGGTACGCCCCCTCCAATTTTCTTAGTGGGGTTCTTCATGAGAAATTGTCGAAGATATAGGGTTGGTGACCCCCTCTACATGACAATCCTGGATCTGCTCCTACTATTCAAAGTTAATGCGTTGTGTTTGAGTTCAGAGTTAAAATACAAATGATCAAAATCACTTGATTTTCCGAAAATATTTAAATTGCGGAAATAATTCCAATTACTGTTTCTCTGAGCAGCATGCGTGGTTTTGAAATACTTGCCAAACTCCGACTTGTGCGCATTAAAAATCTGATTGTGAGCAAAATCAATGTGGATGTTTTTCGAACAAAATAAATACATTATACTCGGATTTTATATTTGTATGAACTTATCCGTCTGACCTGGTGTTTAATGTTGATAAATTAGTGATTGAATCTTCGATTTTTCGCACGCAGTTACCAGCTCCATCTAAGTCTTACAATTTTCAAAATTTCGATGGATTTAAAAAAATCCAAAACAAAATGTGTTTCAGGCCAATTTTTAGCTGGAATGAAAAGAATGCATTTCATTTTAACATAAAAATATCTCTCACAAACCAACTTCTCACCCATCTCTCTCTCTAGCTATCTCTGGCTAGCTATCTGTAATGTATCCATGTTACATTCATGTCTTGAATATCAAATGTGACCAGAATTAATCTCCTTACTTCTAAGTGTCCTTCAAATGGTCCTTTTCATGAATTTGTGGCAGAGGATGAGCTGAGAGATTCTTCAAAAGAATTACCATTGATATTCAGTGACATTTCCTGTTTCAAGCAGTTGTGGCTGTATTCTTCATGTCACGAATTATTCCAGTTATTTAGCTGTGTATCTATTTTGCTATTGAGCTATCTATACGACTAGCTATCTAACTATCTAGCCAGCTATGTATATCTATTTGGTCACTGAGCTATCTGTCCAGGTATCTGTGTAGCTATCTACCTATATTTATCCATCTGGCTATCTCCCCAGCTATCTGAGTTGCTAGCAATGAAACTATTACTAGCTGGTTGTCTGGGTATCTGTCTATTTTTTACACGATATCCATTTTCAAATTACAGGTTAGATCTGGTTAATTCGAAGTGTATAAATGCAAGCTTTTCCCTTCGGATTAACCAGATTTTCAAATTACAGTTATGCCTGTAATTCAAACTTTTGAAGAAACTTCAAATTAGGATCTACTTTGATTTAGGGC
>JBCAUG010468771.1:0-15550 GCA_038406175.1 Haplosyllis leylae
CTTGCACAAGTCTAGTATGAATTTATTTAGACTTGCACAAGGTCTGGTAATGAATTTAGACTGGGTAACAACATTAACAAATCACCAAAGTTGAATTCTTCACTCCTTGATTTTTCGTATATTTGATTTATCTGTGTATCATTTATTGATCAGTAGATATTAAACATTTCTTATTGATAAAGCACAAGTTAAACTTTCCTCAATTAACAGATATTAAACATTTGGCATCAATCAAAATGCTAACAGATCTGACATGTCTACCACATGTGACAATTTGCAAAAAACAACTCGTTATGAAAATTGCAATGACATGAAATGACAACATGATGTGTGGTTTCATTAATAGTTAAAGACTCGATGGGGAGGTGTTTCATTGAATTCATGTGTCTGAGGCAGTAGCCGAGGACCAATAATTCAGTCAAACACTGACCCAGAGGTTTCTTTAATTATTTTAAAAACTTTCCGTATTGGATAATCAATGGTTTTGAGTGGATTCATGGCAGATAATTCACGAGCTCCAGCGAGTGAATGGGCCACAAATTCACTCAAAACCATTGATTAACTGATTTACACAACGGTTGGGAAGACATGAATAGAAATACATGAATAGGTACAGACTTTCATTGTGGTCAGCTGCTTCTTCGTCATGGCTGACTGGTCTTCCCGGGCGCCTTGCCTTCAGAACAATAACTATGTAAAATCCTACTCAATACAGTCCTGAATTGTTTTTTGGCAGGTAGAATGCCATTACTTGCTGAGGTTTCATTGCGAGAGGACGTGTTTCTCTTTCCAATCTAGATCTAATGCCTTTGCTTGGTTGGATTATTTTTTGCGGGGTACAATTTCAGAAGTTTTCAAACTGCATGGTATGTTCTGTATCAAGTCACGAGCACCTCATAGATATATATTTTTTGGATGTACGAGCTCTTTAAGTGATTGAAATTTGCGTGCAAAGGATTACAAAAAAACAGACCATGCCGCCATGAGCTTCTTGTTCAACTTTGCTTGTTGTTGTCATGTGATCAGATTGGAGCCTTCTCATTGGTTGAGAGCTGCATCAGAACGAGGCTGGATGGCAGGTAAAAAAATCATGTAATTTTCACTTGAACTTAAAATCGATTTTTCGTAGTGTTCTACACCAGTTGGAAAGGTCCCAGAGAGCAGAATATTTAAAGTGAGCACCCATGAACTTTCTGTGAAGTTTACAGAGCAGAACTCCGTCTAATTACTGCATAGAAAGTGATGAAAGTTTCACGTGAAAATTCACGCATTTTTTGCTACCACATGCTTTGCCTTTCAGTGTGCTAGATCTAAGACCAGGTCGGCGTGACCATCACAGTTGGAAATTTCATTGTGCTATTAATCTTGTTGCATGACTGCATTCACTTTGAATGCATTCAGTACAACAAAAGAAATAGCCGTGAGTTCGTGGAAAATAATCCACTGTCAGAACAATAGGGTCCCGTGCCAACCGTTGTGTAATATTGAAATAACACTAGAAGTTGAGATTGCATGTAGCTTTTAATTTTGTGAAACTGTATTGCATTGATTTGGTATGCATTTCAGTTCAATTGGATAATAAATCCATTGTTGGGCATTGACTTGACCTGCATTTTACAGATTTCACCAAATTAATGTGCTTCTGCGCTGAATAGAAATTTGCCTTAAAAGTTTTTAAATAAATATATAAACAAGGATCGATTATTTCAGAATTTAAAAGGTTTGATTTCTTACCCAAAAAGTTCAGGCTGAGCCAGAACAAATGTGAACTGCCTTTCCCAGGTTTATACCATAGCCCAGGGAAAAATATTCAACCTTCAATGGGTTGTTTATTTCCTCGATATAATCACTCTTACTCGAACCCCAAGGGCATCGTAAAGGGATCTAGTTATTGATCATATTTCTCTCAATACTGAAATTGTAAAAAATGCTTGCAATAATTCTTTGATCAATAAATCGTGATAAAATGGCCTCTCGGTAACTACACATATGCCACGAAAATAGAGGCGTGAACCCAACATCGCACTGGCGCTACGATTTTACCATTTCAAAGTTGTTCTCATGTTCAATCTATATTTATTTTCCATTATTGCCTCATCACTCTTTTGCGTTTCTACACAAAATAATTACCTTGTCCTTTGAATTTTTATCATTTTATATCATTTAAACTTGTGTAGTTTTTCGCGAATATTTCGTCAAGAAGCTATTCACCCAAATCCTCTGTTACTTAAAATCGGTGGAGATCCAACAACTCAAGTTTCAACCTTGTAAGGTCTGACACCGAAAACTGGAAAATGTTCCATTGTCCTCTTTTGTAGTCAGAAATTGGGATATTTCATTCGCTTGGTTACGGTAGGAGAATGTGATCGTTACATTATGAAAATGTCTACTCAACCACGTACAAATACAATCTTCACTGGTCAGGGATCAGTTACCTTACTTTTGAATTCAGATGGTAAACTTATTCACTTTAAATCTCTTTGAAATGTGTAATTTCCGACCAGATAAGACATTCATGCTGTGGAACCGAAAGTAATCTGATTACTCCTTGTGACTAGGAATTTCTTGAACAAATTAGTATTCTGGTACAAAACATTATGGACAATCCCAAAGGTTCAAACGACTTTAAAGTATTGACAAGCAACTGGTTGCAACTTTTTGTGTCTCATAGCTGCCTGTATTATTTACATCCTATCACACCAGTAGTAAGCTCCCATTAGCCCCAGTGTGGCTATCAGATTGAAGTAAATCCCCCAACTGGCCCAATCATTTCACAGGCATTTAATGTTGCACACAAAGTGATGCTCAATACTGCATTTTAGTGTCATTTGGTATTTCTCTCTCCACCATAAAAGTAGAGATAGCTACTTGGATATGAAACTTGGACAAGTTTCCTGATGTGAGACATCTCCAATTCAATGAATACATTTGGCAGTCTTCTCAGCAGAGTTCAATATTTTGCTGAAGCTGTATAAATTGCGGGGGTAACCTCGCATGTAATTTACAAAATACAAAAGACACCTACTGCAATGAAAGAGACAAAAATACAAATACTGTAATGGGGATAGTTAAAACTGTTGGATATGTGTAAGGAACACCAGCTCAAGAAAGCACTCACTAGTCCTGGAGAGCAAGGATTTGGCTGCGAAGGAATGAAAGAAGCTTTACACAACACGGCACAAAGAAAAGGATTGTTTTTACCAAAGATCGCATTATTCTGATACTTTCAAAGCGTTTCCTCTTTTATAAGAAACATCAATAACTGCTAAGATAGATGAAGTGTTAAGTAAGATCTATACCCATAAAGAGCCAGGCTGTGACAGTCTGGCAATATCAAGTAACACCCTGGCACTGGAGTGTGCATTGACATCGGCAGCCATACCATCTGACACTGCCGCAACAAAACTATCCACCAGTGCCGTTCGCGCAAATTGGAAACTCTTCAAGTGCGGAGACCAAAGAAACAAAAATTTATATCACTGGACTCATGATTCCAAGTTCTGCGACTCGAAAAGTACACTACACCTTAATTCCTGTCGCTCTCCTAATTCTTCACAAAAGAAAAAGACAACAGCGGTGACAGCAAACCACAGTCAACCCACTGATGAGGCACAAGTAACAGATTCATTGATGTGGGAAGCTAGTCATCCTCCAGTCTCTCAATGTACATCAGCATTTCTCTTGTTTTGCAGAAGTATCTACAGACTTTGGAAGCCAACTTTGAGAACTGTCGGGCAGTGTCTTTTTGGGCTTGCTATGCTCTTTCTCATTGCTGGTATAGCATTATGTATATGGGGATATTTGGGAACAGCCATCAGACCATTCCAAATTTTCGGGCCCGTCTGTATTGGGATCGGTGTTGTTATCTACATCATCGGATGTATACTGTGTTGCAGGGATTACCCAGACTATGAACACAACCTGAAAGAAAATGAGAGAAAGGAAAAGGCAAGACAAGCTATCAAAACATTGAAACAAAAAGACGTAATTGAGTGGATTCAGGGAGAGCCTGAGATTTATGAAGAATTCAAGCAATTAGCAATGCAAGTCCTAAACAACCATGGGTAAGTCCACTTACAATCATGAATCCAAAATTCCTATTATAAATTTCACTGTATATAATTGGTTCTGGAGCAAGCGCTGCTGAAGTTACATGTTACATGTTGAAGTTACATGTAAAACTAGCTGTGGACCTGTACTTTGCACGAGATGTCCGTCATTGGAAACCATGTCACCCAAAATATTGTGACACACAAGTAATAGCATATTGTGAAGGGTTTGAAGGCAATCCATTATAAATTTATAAGATATTGATGAAAATGTGCAGTTTTGGTCAAATCATAGGGTTATTACCCTTTGTTTTGATCATTTCGAAAAATTAACCCTGTATTGTGAAAGTTTGAAGGCAATCAAGAATTGATCAATTGTGGTAATTAATAAACTGTCGTCCTGTGTGTGCTCAACTTTGTATTTTACACAGTGCAAATAAATTTCATTTTTCATTTTTCAGATTGTATACAAACACTGGTAACGTCATCGCAAACTTGTATGTCAATCAACTTTGCCCAGAATAATATTCCGCTGCATCAAAAATTGCCATGGCCTTTTCTCTGTACAAATATTCTGTGCACATATTTAACATCAAAAACAACTTTATTGGGACAAATCAACCATCGTAAGGATATTATATTACTGTCTGTCAGCTTAATGCAAAGCATCATATTTTCCTATTCATTAGATAAGTTCTTTTATCTTGATTATCGAATTATGAGGGTAACATGGAATATATATCTTATTTGGCACAAGGACTGCAACGGTGAAATACGGAGCTGAGCCATCGGACCAGGATTAGTCAGGAATGTTGAAAATCCCCAGATCAATGAATATATTTGGCACTGTTTTATTAGTTCAATTCAATAGTTCGGTGGAGCTGTTACAAGTTACACCACAGGCAGTGAATAATTTCCCGTGCGCATTGAATTGAAGCGAGATCAAGTTTAACCCATTTGGGATATTTTATTCCATGTCTACTACTTCAAATGATGTTCTTAAAAGGCGTCAAACAGGCAATTTCTTCCCAATTGCATCACAATTTGTGTTGAACTAAAGCAGAAACCATTGTTGTGCGCATGACTCCGCAAACAGCCAAAGCTGCCAATGAGACCAGAATGCCTAGGAGCTGAAACCCTGTGGGCTAATACCTTTCACGAAATCTCGCGTAACCATAATTGGCAGCTGCATCGATAGGCGTTTTCCACACCATGCAAGTTTTTATTTTTTCCTCACTTCAGAAACATCAATAGTTTTTCTGATGGATTAACTGCTAACTTATACTAAAACGACCAAGGTGATGATATTAAGTGGCACCTTGGCAGTACAGCATGTACCGCCATAAACATTAATACCATCTGACACCGCTGCCATATAAGTGGCCCCCAACTTCAGGACTGCTTCAAAAAACTTCAAAATCCCGTTTCGGAGGTTTGTGGTGGAGAAAATATCGAGAACAGTCGTACGCAGTAGAACCTTCGTTGAACTAAAGAACGGGTTTTTTGAATCTTTAACTGCGTTTGATTTCTCATTAATAACAGTGTGTTTTTAACAAATGTCTCAATGTGGGAAGAAAATCACCCGCAAGTGTCTCCCTTCACAACCTTCCTTTTGTCTTGCAAAGTTTTTTGCAGATATTGCAAACCAACTCTACGGACTGTTGGGCAGTGTCTTTTTGGATTTGCTATGCTCTTTCTAATTGCTGGTATAGCATTATGTATATGGGGATATTTAGGGACAGCCATCAGACCATTCCAAATATTTGGTCCTCTTTGTATTGGACTTGGAATTGTAATTTATGTCATTGGTTGCATCCTCTGCTGCAAAGAATATCCGCACTATGATACCAAATTAAAGGAATTTCAAAGGAAGGAAGCTGTTACTGAGGCCCTGAAAACTTTGAAACAAGCAGGAGTGATACAATGGATGCAGGGTGAACCCGAAATTTACGAAGAATTCAAGGAACTTTCAACGCGGGTACTCTGCACAAATGGGTAGGTGGAATCCTTTCTTGGAATTACAACTTATACTTTTTTCTTTGTTTCAGCTCATGTCCCTTGTAAATTTTGTTTCCATTTCTCCTTAATTTTTTGCACTGTATTTTTCAAGCAATTTCTGGTTCACAAAGCAGATCTGCCACTAGATTTGGGGAATTTTCCTTTTGTAGCAGAATATTATTTGCTTTGTCATTACAATTTAATATCTAGCTTTCCGATTGCGCTATGAAGGGAAAAAAATCTTTTTGTGAAAGTCACATCTCACAGTCTAACAACCTGATGTGAACCTTGTATGAGAGGGTATGTGTGACATTTCCATCAATGGAATTATTTTCGTATTGGGACATCGTGAGTAAATCATTCAATATTGTAAGCAAACTCGTGGTTCAGGTCAATTATTCCATTAACGGCTCTCTGTGACTATCTCCTCCATCCAAATCTTTACTTTGCCCAAGTTTTATGTTGTGGTAAATAACTTACGATTAAGTATTCCGCGTCACGATATTTCTCGCACTTGTATTCCATACGCATGGTGATGGATCGCTCCCAAACAACTAATTGAAACAGTAAAATCCACCTGCAGCCAATATTTTAGACCTCAACAGACCTGTCCAAACCCGTTAACTTTATTAAGGCCATTGAATGACATTTCATGGTTCATATGTGAAGCAGTTGGGATGATCACATTTTCTTTCGAAGAACAGAAGTCACTAATGCTTAAATGCTCACAAACTTTCAGAAGAACAAGCATGCCTTTCAGTTGAAGGCCTGCCATACGGGTATACAACAGACAATATTTTATTTCTTTTTATTTGACCTTGATATTGAGTAACATTGACCTTGACCTCCAGATGGTCATGACCTTTCTGAGTAGAAGTAAAGTTTAGGTAAAATATGACATTTTATTCATTTGACCTTAACCTTGATACCAAAATGTAATCTAGATATGGTCAAGATGTATCTGGACAATGAAAATGAACTTCCTAGCTACAACGGGTTAAAAGTTATAGCCTGAACAGACACACAGACACACACACAGGCGGCTGACACGAGTAAAAGTATTACCTGCCCACAATACATAAAACATTTTAAAATTCAGCGATTTTTCTGTTGCTCCATCAGTGTGTTATGTGTTTTCATTTCCCTGAAGTTTCTCGGAGATGTCTTTCCTTCAAATCCCTGAACATGTAACTATCGAGATCAGATACATCTATTCACCATTTAAACAGTCATTTGACTAGTGCAATAGAATTGGGGACATTTTCCAGTGAAAATTATTTCAAGCAGCATAAAAAAATTGACAAAGGAAGACAAGTGATATCATTTAAAACTGTCGTTTTATGTCATTTTCAAATCCACTAATTATTTCTATATTGTAGGCTCTACACAAACAGTGGAAATGTCATTGCAAACTTGTATGCGAACAAACTTTGTGCAGAATGAATGATGGAGCAGCAGAATATTATTCATCTAAGCAAACGCTACACGATTCCATACCAAATCAACGCATCAAAGACAACAGTGAGCATCGTTGCGATTCAACACAGCTAATTCTATTTTTTTTGTTAGGCACTGCTATTCTTACGTGGTAACAGCTACGTGAAATGATTTAGGCATGACAGTAAGAAGTGCGGTGATTGGGAGTTCTTATATGAAGTAACCTTTGTTTGCTAAATGTGGGAAAAGGAAAAGGGTATATAATTTCAGAACAGGTTTCTTGTATTTTCCAATTGTTCTCTATGTTTTTTGCCCTGGGTAGAATTTCAATCTTTGTGGGCATCTTGAATTTTTTCATGCTACCGTGTAAATAAACTCAATAATATGTTCATGGTAATTCTTTATCCTAGAGAACAAGTGTTACAAATCTCACTTAAAATAGCTTCGCCGAAATCTTTCCCACTCATTAGTAATAGGGAAGGTAAAATATGATCAACTACAAAATAACAGTACAAAATTGTCAGTTTGTTCATTTATTTTTTTTTTTGTAAACACAACAATCCATAACTCTGGAAGGGTAGAAAATGGTGAAATAAATAGAATGTTTTCTCAGAGTTTTACAATTAAAATCGAACAAAACGAGTCTCCTATCAAAAGGTACTTCTCATGATCTCCGATTTTACTAACTTCACTTCAAAAATGCGAGGTCTTCTATTTCAGGGCAAGGATTTGTGGAGTATTCTTAAAGCAATTTACTTCAAAACTCCATTCTGACTAGGTCAAAAATTTGCGAAAACAAGGATCATGCATTCAAAACCTTTTCTCTGTGGATTTTCTAAAACACACCGTAGTAACTTGCAAGTAACTTTTCGTGTACAAAGTATTGTTATCCAGGATTTATCACTTGTCAATGACCATGTCTGACGTGATTTTTGAGTACAATCAAACACGTCATATTTCGTTGCTTAACGAGGGTCAAAATTCCAACTTCTCAGTATAGAAATCTTTCACACCAAGATGTCAGTGTCTGCGATCTTGTAAAGTGTTATAAAAAAGAGTCTCAAATGTACACTGCCACCACTGATAGAACAAGCGTACCACACGATGGTTCAGTTTAAAAATTTTAACAATAATAATAGTCACCATTATTTTTATGTTACTACTTTAAGCCAACAGCTGTTCTACTATCATGAATAAATATACAAGACATGTTCGATTGACTTTAAGCATCAAATTAGTTTGAACGAGTTGCTGTGTACAAATTCAGAGAAAGAAAAAAAGAACAATTCAAAAATATCAATCTTTCATGAACTTCAACATTCCTTTGCCCGGGGAGCCCGGAGACGGTCCAGTTGACTGGTACCACAATTGATATGTGATGAACCATCCCAATATAGCAAGGGCTCCTCCGGTAAGTTTCTGTGGCATATTATGGAAGTACAATATCGTTGAAAGGAGCATCATATCCCATATTACTATTAAAAAGGTTAGCCCTACCACAAGTGCTCTAACATAGAAAATGCTATCCAAATATGATTTCTTCACAATTTCTAAGTTTTCTTCACTAAGTCTTTCCGACACACGTTCATCTTCAGTCTGTATAACTTCTGGGATTCTAGACCAGAATTTCATGACTCGGACTTCTTCTGCGATGATCAAAGAACAATAGATCAATATGAACGCATGACCTGATACATCGAATCCATGCCAATGTCCGTTAGCTTCAACACAAGCTCTTTTACTGTCAAAACCTTCAGTTGAACAGAATCCGGTTGTATTTTCAATGAAATTGAAAAATGAAGTCCAGAAGTACCACCAAGCCGTAGCAACTCCAAGTCTGGCCAAATGTTTCCTCACAAGGTCCATTTTGCCACAACAGTATGTGTATGCAGTGAGATAAACAAACGTTCCAACTAAACTTAAAGTCCATCCCCATCCGATTTTGACGAACCATCTATTGAAGAAATTATGTCTGTTCGCAAAGTATGTTTTAGGTAAAGGCACCAAGTCTGTCACAAGAGCACCAAATGTCACACCACACAAGTAAACTCCAACCCTTAAAGAACAAATATAAATGAATGAGTTAGTAATGAATACAAATTATTTCACCAAACATACCCAAAAAAAGTATTCCCTGCTGCTTTACATCTTGCCAAAGACTTGTGAAAAACTACATTACTTGAAGCCGATAGCCTAGTTAAGCGACTACGAGATGCTCTACAACATACTTTTTAAACATTAGTGAATCCAGACGGGACGCCCAGCTAGCACCACCTTCCAACCACACCAAAGGACCCATCTCAGTTCTTATTTTTCACATTTTTTAAAACACGTTTTTGAACATTTCTTTCCAACGGAAAATACTACATCTATCAGCGCCAAAGTATTCACACCGATGTACTGGTAATGGACGGGTATGAGTAAATTCGAGTCCATGTTAATAGATTTACCTGAACATTGGATTCAACAGTAAAATCTTCCTGCACGCATGCATCACCAGCACCAGAACAAAATGTCCCACAGATGTTGGTTCAGAAACTGGCAGTTTACCGCTCTTCAGAGGGGTCCTACTTTCAAAAATCGAGTTGTTTCTTCTTGTCGACGCCATGATCACTTTTGGGAAATGGAGAAAAAAGCAAGTAAACGGGTTGCTGACACGTCTGCCCTAAAAATAGAATTTTCTGGACGAAAGTGACTCATCACTTGGAAAGGCAAGGGAATATATTTTTGATATTTATTAACCTTTCGTTACAGGTTTTGATGAATCTGTATAAAGAGAAAACAGATCAAAATGTGTATGGCGACAAATTATAATATTGAATACTGACACCTTTTGTCAAAAGAGTGCCAAGCGGTCTACTGCGCCATCTACGGTATTACAACTCTCTACTTCCTGTTTACAATGGCAACCAAATTTTTTTTTCAAGCCGACAAGAAACTTCTGACTTTTCATTATTACAAACTATTGACATAACAGTTATAATATTAGAAAGAATCAGCTGTCAATAACGTAAACTTTGGTTGATAAGTAACCAAAGTATGACCATCAGCCCTGACTAGAATGATGTTTGATTTTTTTCTCCAAGATTTTAAATATTGAAGGAACATGCCTGGTGGATGGGGTCGCAGAGCAACTGGAAAAATTGACAGAAAATTAGAAGATGATGCTCTCTTTAAAGAAATTGGAGGCCAACTTGAGGCAACAAATTTTGACTACAGTCAGTGGCAAAGAACTGGCAAATTGTCAAAGTTAAACCTTACCAGGAGGCCAACTCTCAGGACAGGTGGCGACGGTTTTGGTTTTGAAAAGTCTGCCCCAGGTTAGTGCGTCAATATACTTGTACAAACGTACGCTAGTAACTGTAGAGCAATAAAATCTTAATTCAAAGTACCCTTCTGAGTAAGAATTGGGGCTAGATATATGTTACTTACTTGCTTTCCAGTTAAGTCTGTATTTACGGTGGGAGCAAGGCCCGCCTCGGGCTTTAGCAAAAGTAGATCCACAGATGCGCCTGTTTGTAAACATGGTCGGCACAAGAAAGATATAAAACAAGATCTAATATACAATGCTGCAAAAGAGGAACAACTGAAAATATTACAGGTAAACTAAGTCGTCTCAATGTTTTGAAGTGAGTAAGTTCAGGCAAGTTTGTAATTAATCTGTCAATGCCTTTCAACCATGGGCGTCCACGATGTCTTGGTGATAAACGATCAAACTACAACAGCATCGCACCAATAGCAACCAGAGTTGTATTTCTTTCAGACTAAAATAACACCTGAAGTAAATCCACCTAATTCCACTTCATTAATAAGATTTGATTGTGGACATATTTATTTGTAGTTAAGAATAGACACAAGAAAGAAAACCATAGAAGAATACAAAGAAAGAGAACAACAGTTGTATCCTTTGTATGAATTTTTCGTTTCACAAGTTATGTGCTCACAAGACATGTCGAAGAAATTGGAATTTAACCGTCATTAAATATATTTGGTGAGTGTAAAATTATCATAGTTACTTTGAAAATGCTTGGACCGAAAAATCTTAACTATATTTAGATTTGTGCAAAATGTTAAACTGCAAGAAGAGATACAAAATCAAGAAGGTGCCTCCCACGAAGCCGTGAAGAAGTTGCTACGAAAATATGAAAAATTTAGGGTAACGGCTTTTTGTACTGGTTATATTGCTGTATTGTGCATTAACAACCCAAAAACTGCAAATAGGAAACATTAAAATTTGCAACCAGTCAAAAAGATTAATTTTACGCTATTTATTATGCACAGGGCGGATTAACAACATTAAACGACAAATTTATGAAGGATCTTGATGCTGCGCAAAAAGACTTCAAACGAACCGAAGAACGTATACAATCAGATTTACTTGGTAAGTTACTGGAGAGAGAAAATGTAACTAATTTTTTCACCAAAAAACTAGTTTTTAGACCATGAATACATTTTACTCACAAACCGCTCAAACGTTTTCACTGCCTTCCCCCTTGACTCTCTGATTGAGGCTGTTGAAAAGAGGTTCCTCAAAATCTGTTTTCACTAGCGCGTCCGCCTACTTAATGTTCCATTGGGGAGGCTCGAGTAAAACTGGGAAAAAGAGGCATGTGAAAACATTAAACGGTATGGCACCTAATAACCCATTGCTTCTCTTGTAGTTCTTCAAGCTCAAGTTGATGAAGCTGACAAAAGGTTAAAAGACAAACAAGCAGAGCTCAATATATTAATGAGTTACAAAGACAAAGAATATCCCGTGAAAGCTTTAAAGATAACTGATCTACAAAAAGAAATCGCACAGTTAGATACTTACCAACAGGTAAATACCTGAAAGCATTCCACAAGAATAAATCTTTGGAAAACCTTAATGACACCAGAATAAATATCTCGAAAACTTCAATGATACCAGAGTAAATCCCTCGAAAACTTCATGTGAAATTACATATTTGACCTGATTTTTTTCACAGGAAGAGCAGTCAGAGTTGAAAAGAATTGTAGACACTGAAATTGACAAATTGAGGCGGGAACAGCTCCGGAACAGAAATAGTGTAACCCAGAAAGCCACAGAGGTAAAAAATTAAAGTCGAAGATGCAGTTATAAAATTTTAAACCTAAAAACCATAGCTGAGGGATTGAGAAATTGTTTTTAATCCATGTTATACCGTGTATTATATTCATTCCATAGACTGTGATTTTATTTCAAGGAATTCCGTAGGGTCGCACAGTTTTTGTCTGTTGGGGATGAATCCTTGGTATTTATTAATAGCTAATGCATATTCATTATGTTTATCATTTGATACTTATGTCCTTTTGGGGATTTAAGAAATTCCATTGTTTCCAATTACTTTTATATTGCTGTTAGCTGATACAGAGCAAGGTATATACAGAGCAATTTTGAAATGAGAATTTACCAGTGAATTGTTCAGTTCAACTTTTAAAATTACTGATTTCTCTCTAGTCTTTTGTGTCGCTTCCATTCTTCTCCTTATCTTTTCTTCTTTCAAAAAAGCCACGAAACTGCATGTGTGTGACAGAGTGTGCTTGTGAACTGTACGAAGAGGTATGCTTTTGTGTGCACGATTCTCGAAATAAATGAACTGTTTGCCAGAAGATCAATTTCTGTCCCCGTCTGACATCTTGCTTTCTGCCACTTAAAACTTGTCTAGAATATAATACAACGTTAAACTGTCAATTGTAAACATGATCTGTGATAAAAAATAAGGATTTTTCATCCATATATATCTTGATATAAGACAACTGTTGACGCTGCGAAAAGTTTATAGTTGGCACTCATTGCTGATATTTTACGTTTCAGACGTCCATAGCAGAGATGCACCCCAGCGTGAAGAATATGGCCCTGCAGAATATGGTCATGCAAAAGGTAATCTAGCCTTATAATGAAACCATACCGTATATTTGCATGTTATTACATTTATTGTTCGTCATTGATTATGAGGAAAATAGATAAATGTATATTTTCTAAAACACACAAACTCTAACCTAAATGAACCTCCCTCTCTATCTCTATCAAGTAATAAAACTTGTAGCCTTTGTAGTATTTTCTTTTTCTTTTTCTTTTTTTTTATAAATTCTTTTTCTTTTTTTATCATTTTCTTTTTCTTTCCCTTTTCTTTTCTTTTTATTTTGTAGTCTTTACATGCGCTTGCAAATTGCAATCTTAATTGCCATACGTTTTCCAAGGGAAAACCTTTGACAGTATAAAATATCTCCAGATTTTTTTAAACTGGTGAAACACTATTTTATTTACTCACACACAATTTTCCATGGCAGGAATTGGAATTCCATAGAGCTGAAGTTGCTTCATTGGAATTATCAAATAAAGAATTGGCGGAAGAGGTTAAGAGATTATTAAAAGATCCAAAAACTAGTATCAGACAACAAATGTTTCCAGAATTTTATCCACAAAAGCCAAAGTAAGTGAAAATACTTGTGTAGACTTTCCTCCTGCATTCATTATTTGCCATAAATGATAAAAAAATTAATAGTTTCATTTTTCATGATGTCATTTGTTTCCTTCATAAATATGAATTTCACGTAATCACATAATGTGTTTATTTACTTCGTATTAGGTGCACGCCTGACATGGATGTTATTTTAGATATCCCAACGCAAGAATGGCTGCCAATATGAATATGATCAGTTTTACAGATAAGCAACTTAAAAGTGTAGAAATATGTAAGAAATGACTGCTTTACATTAAGGTCGTCCGTTTTTCTTTTCAAAATATTTTTGGATGACATAAGTTCTTTTTATAAGTCATTTTTCTTATATTTTCGAAAAGAAACTGTGTAAAGTATTTAATTTCTTCTATAAATCGGCACAAAAACTATATCAGAAGTAGAACCTAATTTTCTGTAGCTCTATCCGTCACACCAATATAAAGAAACTACAATGCAAATGAGGGCAAAACAATTTTTTCTCGGCTCACGAAACTTCCTAATTTATTGATGTCAAAGATGCTGGTGAAAATTCAGCCCGTTTGTTTTTTTGGTTTTTTTTTATTTTATAAAATTTTAGTTTTTGCCTTGGTTTTGTAGGGGGGACGTGGGGGGGGGATTTAGTATTGAAAAGTCAGTTATGTCGTGAGACTGTGAATCTTGTGCTAGTCAGGCAGTGCCTCTCCTGCTCTTTAGCCAACATTACCACATATGCCAAATACATTTAACCTGTTTGATGACCAGTAAAATATTTTGTATGAACGATAGATATTTGCATGTGATAACGTTACGCTTTTTATTAATTGCTTGCAATCTTCAGATACATTTATTGAACAGTTTCTACACACACAACGCCAAAATTCTCTTTTGACAACTCTTGTCAACCTGAAGTTTTCAATTTATGTCTCTACGTAAATGATAGAAAGGAAAAAAAGGTAAAAACGACTAGGATATTGTAGAAGAAAGCTTATTAAATAAATAATTAAATTACTGAACATCAGTTTCATGCTTGACATTTTAATATCTTTAGAAAGGTCCCGTGCGATAATTATATTGACCAATGTACTGCGGTACAAACTGTTTCTTTTTAGTATCTCTCAAACGTTTACGTTTAATTATATGGTTATACGTTAGTTTCTTGTGCGCGTTCCAGTTGATGTAGTCTTGAAGTTTCCGTTGTAAATCACTTTCATTCGGGAAGGGAATTTCCTACACAAAATATTTTGAAACTTAACTATTTAAGTTAAAGGCTGTATATTGGCTCCAAAACACCAAATTGAAGTTATGTGGCGCCATTCAAATATTTGGCAACAGATATAATTTTAGTCCGTGGTGGACCAGTTTTAATTCAAGCACAGTTATTCAGGAATTATTAAGTCACACCAATGGTGTTCAGAATGTAATTTCGGTATTGTTTCCAAAATGTCTTCACGTAACATTAACCCTTCGTGCGCTGGTCGAGACTTCAGTCTTATTACGATAAAAGCCAACACCACCACTCAACACACTCCAACCCAAACACATCACACCGCAGACACTAGTCTGCTGCTGTTGCACAGTAGCTCAACAGTTTTAGAATCAATAAACCTAATTCGAGTCGCGCTTAGC
>JBCAUG010468882.1:0-15549 GCA_038406175.1 Haplosyllis leylae
ACTGGTTTACCATAGGTAACAAACTTGATATTCCTGATAGATATTAACAAAAGGAATAAATATGAAGTAATACATATGATATTTATTCTAGATATTAACAGATGTGCATGATTTTTGTGCTAGATATAAATAGATAACTTTCAACAGATGCACATTATTTTCCTGCTAAATATTAAGAAATAGAGAAATTTTAACAGGTAGACACAATATTTTACAATTCCATGTTCATGGTCACTTTAACATCTGTGGTGTCTTTTAGCAGTACCTTTGGTGTGAATGGCAGAAACATTTTTAATTATAAATAACATGGGTGGTGTGAACCACAAAGCATTTTTGTGTATATAATAAGGGGTGTCAGAATAGCATTTCTATGTGTCAATAAGACAATTTTTGTGGTGTCTTTAACACCAGCAGATAAATAAAAAATACATCTTACCTCTCTCAGTTCTGGAACTCAAATTACACCTCAGCCTAATTCTGAAATTTTTTGGCTCATTTTCATTTTATTATTTATTAAAGGTAGAGACATCTGTTGCTAAGTTGGTCAAGTTAAAAGGGAAAATGTAAAATGTCAAAAAATACAATACATGGACTGGTCCTGATAGAATATTTCACTTTGGGAGGGTGTACTGGTCCTGAAAGAATATCTTTTAGCTTCAGCTCTCATGAAATCTCGTTTGAGGTCATGTCACTTCGTTCTCAGCCAATCAGATTGCTCCAAGCTCCAGAAATTCAAGAGAAAAGCTGAGATTTCATTAAATCATATTTCCATTTAAAGAGCAAAGCTGTTTCAGAGTTCTGCTAAAAATTACCAATCTTTGAATGCCTCTAAATTCCTGAATAATGGTCTGATTTTCATTCCGGGAAAAGTTGTGGAACATTGTGAAAAGTTGTCTCCTCTATCAGATTCTGTGGTGTGTTTAGTGAAATATTGCCAGACTCATGCATGGAAAGAGATGTGCGTGAGAGTTTGTGAAAATACTACTAAAGACACTACAAACTCTCATGCACATCTCATTTCATGCTCAAATCATGTGAAATTTGGCTAAAGACACAACAGGGACTGATGTTTTGCAAAAGAAATATTTCTGTGGTGTCTCTAAAATGAGTTAACGACTATGTGGTATCCTTTAGCACCAACTGTCATGAAATCTTGTTTTAGGTCATGTGACTTGCTTCTCAGTCAATCAGATTGCTCCAAACTGCAAAAAATCAACAGAAAACCTGAGATGTCATGGAATTATATTTCCATTTAAAGAGGAAAGCTGTTTCACAGCTCTGCTAAAAAGTAACTGAAGAGTAATTCAATAATATTATTTTATTATTTTACTTTGCCATTATCTTATACTACTGTAAGGACATTGCAAGCATATGCATGTTTCAATTGTGAGAATTGTATTTCATTAGGCAAATATGCTTGGATAAACATAACTCGTAACTGTGTGAAGGGGTCATGCCTTTGACAATGTCCAATTCTCACAAGTATTGTACAAGTTGTTACTGAATTCTTGAGGGGATAGTAATAAGTCAATTACAAAAGAACTAAAGAAAGTATTGCAATGATCATTAAAACATAAGTAGAATTCATGACATTTCGAAACTACCATATCCAACCTTTTCAAGTCATATCATCATTGTTTGGTATTTGAAATGATTTCGTATTTTTCAGTATCGTAGTAATTCATTTTATTATAGCCTAGCAAATCATATTTTCAGGATACCTATACAAATAATTATGTGTATTTTGAGTGAATTCTATTCTAATTATATGCAGGTTTAAACACGGGAAACCTATTGCTCAATAACAATCTGCAACCAAATACTTTTCCTGGATTGTCATCATTCTCCACTGATATTCCATCATTGCCATCCCCTTATTTGCCATTGTCTCCTACCATGATGGATAATGCAGAAGATTTGATGTTAGCTAGAAATCAACAACATCTGAATTCATTACAACCTGCAAGGATGTACTCCCCTGGTAACCTTCGCATGTCCCGCAATAATCTACCAGCAACATCCAACTTCAACATGCTACCAATGATGGCAAGATCCAATTTAGGTCGTACCACTTTGCCATGTACCCAAATTGATTCCAGTGCAATTGCACCAACCATCCCATCGACAAATTACAGCAGTACATCAATATTGTCTCCAATGAATTTAATAACTGATTCTCTGTCATCATTATCGCAAATGCCTTTGCCTCACTTGAAGATTGAGCCAGCAGATTTGGAAAATCAATGTCCCCTACCTACCGTACCTAGGAGTTTGTCAAATTTTCAACCACAGTCTTTGCCTAAGGGGGTTTCTACATCAGGTGTGTGTACGGTTGAAACAAGCTCCAAGGATAGAATGCGATCAACTGAGCTGTCTGCATCACATGTCCACACAGTCCCTTCAAATCCAATAGAAGATGATTCGATCATTGATGATAGTGACGATTCAATAGAAGAAATAGCTCCTTCCACTGTTGCCAGTAATCCACCAGTACCCATTCAAAAGTATAGTGTCCAGTACAGGGCAGCGCCTAGGCCATTGGATCTGAATTTATTGGATGGCCTAACAGTTATGTCTTATGACAAGGAGAATTCCAACGATTCAGTGCCACATTTAGATCTTCAAGATGCTAATGCAAATCCACTTACAACCGAGGATTTGCTGAATTTGAAAGATAGCTCCCAGGATGCCAATGAGATAGTGTATCTATCTACCAATGCAATGGAATCCTTGGAGAACCATCAAAGCAGGAAAAGAATTAAAATTGATAAAGATTATCTAATTGAAGCCAACAAAAAAATTGCTTCCACTTCCAAGATTTCGGAGAAGAAAGATATCCAGGCACCCAAATCATCAGGAAATAATTAATCAAAAGGTAGGAAGAGGTTACTTCAGTTGTTTCTTCACAAGCAATCATCTGGATACCCTGCAGAAGCAGATGAAATGGATACATCAATACCTAGTGTACCAATGGCCAAAAAAACTCGAAGAAACACGAAGGCCAAAAGTAAATTATCCACATGTTTAAAAATTACTTGGTACTATAATATGTATCTTGGGGAAGTTGCTTATTTGAATAATATGCCAATAATGTAATATTTCAGAGAAATCCACAGACAGTGACAATGAGTACAGAATGGAAGATTTAGAGCAAGGTACAATTTCTTCTCCATCTGTCCTCTCAGGATTATAAATTATCAATGAGTAATATATGTAGACATTTAGTGTTCAGCCCCCATTACAATATTCCATTAAAATGAACTTTTTAAGCTGACGGCTATTCAAGGAAGAAGAAGATCGAGCATTTGAAGGCACAGTATGCGAGAAAGACTGCTTTGAAAGTGCCATTAATTGGTGGTAAGTATATAGTTAGTGATGGTCAAACTGGCAAACTTTAATTAATTTGTACTACATACTTATTCAGCACTTAATGCATTAAATTGAATTTGTCATCTGCACAGACAGCAAAGGACATTTATTTACTTTGTAGAAAGCATGTCAATGAATGACACCGTGACGATGGCATTGATTCACACATTGGAGAGAGGTAATTTGAAGAAGCTATACTCTGGTATTTTATCGGGACGTCATCATCCATCTTTGGATAATCAAAGTGAAAACGGTATGATTCTTTTTTAAATTTGAAGACATACATTATTCATCTTTTTTTTCATTATCTTAAATGTACATGATTACTTCCATACATAGACATTATATGACTTTTTAAAGTGCTATGAAGGAAACAGACAAAATTGAATATTTAGCATATCCTAGCACATACGTATATTATTAACATTCACCCCCAAAGAGAAACACAATCAATTTATTTGGAATTAATACAAATATTACCCATACATAGCAAACATTTTCTCATTTAAAATTATTTTGTAGAAAAGCTACTGCTGAGGATTTATAAGATGTTGATGTACGACTTCATGGTAAGGCACTTGGACATGGGCTTTGTCTGCAAATCAGATAGAGAGAAGATGTTTAAAGTTCTAGCATATGCAGTTGGTAAGTAGATTTATTGATACTGTAATTTTAGAAATTATACAAAAGACTAAGATATTAAATTTACAACGAATTTAAAGAAAGTCTTTGCATTAAAAATCAATATTAGTAATAAAGTAATTGTACTTCTTGAAAGAAGTACTTAAGATTTTTAATGTCATGTTTCAGTTAAGTTATTGCCACTGGATTCAATAGAATACGACCTTGAGGCCAAAGAGATCAGAAGGAAGAAGAAGAAATCTAAAGCCGATGGGGTTGGTGTTTTAGTCAAAAATGCTGCAGTTAACAATCAGTATGAGACTGAAAGCACAACAGAAGATCCTTTTGATTTTGAATCCTGGGAACGTAAGAACAGGGAAAAGTCACAAGAAGACATTAACAGCACTTCCTGCAAGGAGAGAGAACGTTACAAAGCTGATTTAAAGGAACTTGAGGAACAAAGCCATTCCAAGAGTGCACCACGAAAGAAGAACGACTACTGGACAGTAGAGCAACAAATGAGATGGTTACACTGCTATGAAAGTGAGAAATTATATGACCGATCGCAGTCAGATGATGCCAGATGGAAGTTATTTGCAAAGAGATTTGAAGACGAATTTCAAGTTAAAAAGACACACATTCAGTGTCAGAAGCAGGTAATGAATGATGGATTTTATCATTGATGTTATATTATTTTTTTAAATAGAAAAATACGTAATGACTATCTCATGTGAATGTTCAAGTAATTCAAGCAAACAAAGTAATTCATCCAGATATAATATGATATGAATCCGTAAATACTATTATTTTTTGCAAAACATTAAATAGTAATAATTGAGATTTTTTTTAGAGAGAGACCATGATCAGAAGGTTCAACAAACTCATCAATAGGACTGGTGCACAAGGCGGTTTAAGTGAACTCAACCAGACGATTTTGAAAGTTATGAATGAAGATAAAGAAATCACGGCCGAAATGGTTGGGAGCTCATCAACTGGAGTGAAAGTTACAGGTATATTTAACACGATATTATAATACCTTGAATTTATGTTTGCACTACTAAAAGTATAAACATTGATATTTGAATAAAATCTATGCATTTCGTATTTTCACCAATTAGTGTTTTCAGATGAAAATATTATGTACGTTTTCTGTGGGAATGTTAAATAACTGGCGTGATATGCATGAAATAGTACAAATGTTAATCAATACTTAAAGCAATGCACTACAAAGCAATAGTTCTATATTCCACTGGTATCATTTTGTATGAATTTATTTGTGCATTTCAATTCTATAAAGATCCGGTGAAGAATGGCAAATTGCAGGAAATTCTTCAATTCGAGCAGAAAAAGCAAGATTTCTTAGTTGAGCAAGCCAAGAATTCAAAGCCAAAGTGGACAAAGAAAGCAGTTAACCTCAATGAAGAAGACTCAAATGTTGCTGAACCGTATGCTCCTCCAGCAAAAGCAATGCGTAAGTGTGTCAGAAATGATGAATTTTTATTTCTTACATGAAATACCTCTTACTTATTTGCAGGATTTTCTGACAACTAGAGATCAATGTTACAATGGTATGATATCATTTTCTTTTCAAATATTTATATTATTGGAAGATTACTGAAATGTAAAAACACAAGTCACTTAAGTGCTAATATTTTTATTTTACCAAATGTACACAAATATTTTTACTTTTATCTAATCAGTCTATTATAATTTGATACGAAAGGAGATATGTTACAAATTATTTGTTACCCAATGATTATTTACAGGTCCATCAAATGACAACATGAATAATCCAAATGTTATGGGCCTCCTGGGTTCTCTGGTTGACTGCAGTAAAACATTTGGTAACCGTATGTGCACAAACATGGAAGGATTTCTGGAGATATCCAAGAAGAAGAATCAGTGATATGAATTTGACTGTACATTGTGTGATGTAAAGTAAATGATTGCTTATGAATTTACGGTGAATGAATTGTCACTTACATCTTGTAGTAGAGCGCATTCATGAATAGAGTAGTAGATATAATTATTCTGTACTCCTACTGATATCTATTAACTACTTTAAGGCACACTGAAAAGAAGATTAATATGTATTAACACGGTGTTTTGGAACATTTAATTTGAGGAAATATTGGCGGTAGTTTCAGTGAAGAATGTGGCGAAAAGTGCGCATTTCTCCTGATTGTACAATTGTCGACAACTGACTAAGAATATTTAGCAGTATAATCAGGAAAATTAAGAATGTAGCAATGGCCATATGTTTTATTAATTCTCTTGATAATTCCAAATGCGCGTTATTGGCCGAAGAGAAAACGAGACACAAAAGACATATGCACACAAACAGACACACAGATAAATTTATTAACCCAAAGACAACTATGGCTTTTGCACATTTTCCTCATAATTCATGTATCAATAGTACAAAATACATGAAATTTCAACATATTTAAGTGTAATTAAATTACAATCTTACCATGGGTTCACACCTCTATTTCAAGCACTACTCATTTTAGTGAGCCTTAAGATTTTAATTAGCAATCACACATAACTGCAGTATTAGTCTTAACCAATTGACGAATACAGATGGTTATGATTACGAATTTTTGTACGCAATTTACTGCAGGTAGTACTAAGCATAGAAATAAGTTGAGTACAAAATTTAAAGTAACTAGACTAATTTATTTCATAGTAAGCATTGAAATGAAAATTGTAGAAAATAAATACTTTATTTAAGTCATTATTCTAGATGGATAAAATGTCAGGAATTTAATTACTGTTAAGCCCATTTTGTATTTAATACGAAGTACAAGTCGACTTGTTTCTTGCAGTTTTGAATGCGAGTAAAGAAATAGATGTGAATGTATCATGCAAGTCATGTACTTAGTACGACAATATCATGGGCTTTACAAATTGCCATTTAAATGTATGCGAAAACAAATAACATTGATTGTTTTTTTTTTCAATTTTTCATTTTGCGCATTGAGCAAGTGTCCTTTAAATGTATGTGAAAACAAACCAGATTCATTTTTGTTCTATTGAATTTTGCAGTCTTTGCATTGAGCAACCGTTGTTAAAATTGGTACTTATTAAAAGACAAGTAATGTCTTATTGTTTTTACAATGGAAATTAAGGAATATATTTTTAGTGCTTCTTAATAAGCAATAGAATATTTAAAGAACTCATCCAATTACGGTAGGCTGCACTTATTAATTAGGAAGCATAAGATTTGTTCAATAATATATGACAAGTATAGCGCACTTCAGTATCACATTAATTAGCTTACAAATAATAAAGATCATTCTTTTAACAATACGTATAGATTATTCTATGTTTTTTCTTTATTTGGCTAATAAATTAATTACATTTGAGTGTTTGTTTTTCTGAAAGTTTTTAAGGTTTACAATGGCAATGCGAATTTATATCACAAAAGCACAGAAAAAGAGGCATTTTAAAGGAATACACGCCGCATGAGAACTTAATTGCTGCTACTTGAAAATAGTTGTGAAATAAAATATGCCATGTAAGTCTAAAAAAAACACACCACCCCTAACAACTGCAAATGGTATTATAATGGGTGCATGATATAAATTCCTTTTAAATCATTCATCAATGGCCAGGGCCAAATATATTAAAAGAAATCAGTGTGTCCTGTAAAATGTTGATAATTTTTCTCACAGATCAATTATTGGATTTTTCAAAATGGATTAAAGCAGAAACAAATTATCCTTTGTCTTTGAACAACAACTGTCACTATTTTACATTAGGAAAATATGTAAAAAGAACCATATGTGAAAAATAGAGTCCATGTCATAAATTTGTTTGATGTAATATTTGTTGTTTTCTTTAAAGAGGTGATAAATTAAAGGATTGTAGTCAAGAAACAGATATATGAAGAATAAATTAATACAAACAAACAGACATACAAGAAAACAGCAACATCCACGGGAACATAGCAAAAGTGTTATAGACAATAAAGGACAGAGACACACACACATATACACACACAGACACACACAATTATTAAAAGAAAAACAGACAGACACATATAGAACACAAAAAGAATAATACAGAAAAATCCACAGAAAAATAGAAATACAAATATAAAGGAATACATGCAGACACACTCAAAATATAATAAATAAAGACACAGACATGCACACACAGCAAAACAAGCAGATTAATAAAGTCATACACAAAGACAAGCAGAACAATAAAAAAAACAAATTTAAAATAAAGAAATGAGACAGCAATTGAGAGAAGCAAAAAATAATGTGAAACAATCCATACCCTCTTCAACATTCAGAGTACATGTAAAGAAATTATAATTTCTTATTATGGCCACCACAGCCAATAACAATAATCTAATTTAGATTAATGTGCAAAGTTATGTAGATGTGCAAACCATGTTGTGTCCATATGAAAAATACATAGTCTAGACATTTCATGCACATGGTAGCAATATGCAAACCATTCTGTATCCACATGAATAGCACATGGTCTTCATGTGTAATTTTATGTATACTTCTACACAACATGGTGTCCATTTGGAAACAATGTAGTCGCCAAGTGTAAAGGATGTCCTGTCCATATTTTAAAGAATCTACTGTGCATATAGTAAGCATGTTCTGTGTACATACAAACAACATGGTGTTGTTGTGGAAACCATGTAATGTGGACATTTGAAACCATGTGCTGTGCATATCAAAACAAAATCATGTCCACATGGGAAATATGTGCTTACATCGTAGGCACATTGTTTTCACATTAAATGCACATGGTATACACATGGAAATCATGTGGTAACAACATGGACACCATTTCCTATCCATAAACAATCTGCTTAGCAATTGGACACCACATGCTTTCCATGTGGACACCAAGAGATAACAACTTAAGTCAGTTCAATTGATATTACAACTGAAAGAAATGTGTTCAATACACAAACTATTTTGACACAATTTTCATATACTGTATCAGATCATTGTGGCCATATTTTTTCCTGGTTTTTCTACATGTGGAAATGAGCAATCTCTTCAAATGTGAGGCCAAAGTTATGTTGGGAGCCTAAATTAAACAATCACAACCCCTGATTCATTGAAATGTCACAAGATTAATCTCCTACAATAGCACATTAGTGACATTTAAGGCAAAATTTTTTGAAATTTAAACAGCAATAATTTCCAGCCATGACCATATTCAGAAATTATAAAGACGACAAGTTAAATTGGAAAAGTATTATATAATGAAAGATTTTTATTCATGCGGAAGATGTTCACAGTGAAATATGGAAGTACAGAAAAATTAATATATTGTACTTTATTAGTTATTCATTTCGCACAGTATTTATGGGAAGTGTATGTATAAATAAATTGGCCTGCATTGTAATTTCGCAAAGTATTTATGCAAAATTTATTTACCAATAGATTTGCCTACATTCAATATATAGTGACTAGACCAGTATGTGGACATTTTGAGCTGACTAGATTATACTCTATTGACTACATAATGACTACACGAGGTATATGTCCAAGTGACTAAATTGTACTCTATTGACTAGATGATGACTAGATTTATATATTTTCGGTAATTACATGACTAGATGTTGACTACATGTCGACTAGATCTTTATTTCTCGATGTGATAGAGTGCTGACATCTTTTTATAAGTAACTTATTACATAAATATTTAATTTCGAAGTATTTATATGTAAATTTATGGGCGGAGAATTAGTAACCATTTTACTGATTCTGAGAACTATTTCTTTTGGAAATGGGAACGTGAGAAAATTTTCATAAAACAAGTATAATTTTTATCTAGTCACATGTCTAGATAATTTTTTGCATCATCTAGTCATTTCCTTTGGAATTCCATAGAATTCCAAAGGGCCAAAAAACGCATTTTTAGCGCAAAACAAGTACACCCATTGTAACAACACTGAAATATTACCAACTGCAAATAAAAATGTTAATTGTATTCTCATCAAAAAACAACTTCATCTAATTACTTTATATTTGTGTGGGCCTTACCATTTTACTATTTCCTACATAGACTATCTGTAGTGATATTAGTGACGGTAGGTGATGGCATAGTTGTGAAGATTGAAAACTAAAGTGTGGAATACAGCTTGGTTGCTGCATAATACGTTTATGATTTGGCATTCCCCAGAGAATATGAACAATTTCTGGAATTTGTGAAATGTTTTGTTTTGAAAATGAAGATAAAAAAGAAAAAGAACTGCAGTTTTTATAGAATAGTTGCAAAGAATAGCTATGGAATGCTTGGAATGAAAAAGTAAGAAGCTTGAGGGGAATATTTGTAATGTTGTCATCAAAGTGAATGTTTATTCTGAGGATAGTGTGATAGTTGTTGGTGTATGTATTTCGCATGTGGTTTTTTTGAAAAAGTGGACAGTGTATGCAAAAATCTTATGGATGAAATTAAACACTTGATTTACAAACACAATTTTGGCATTATAAAATTGTTGCCCAACATAAAACTCACAAACACATTTTAAATCCACTTGACATGTTAAAAGTTTGTCGAAACCTTTTCGAGCTAACAGTGTACTCCATTTCGAAATGGTATCAAATGACAAGATTAGAGATTATCTCCACAGGATCAAAGCTCTCACTGAAAGCGGGTCATCACGGGTTGTTGCACGTGTAGTTTATGTAGAACTATTTCCTTCCAATCTGTGTCATTTTGATCTAGTCTCGAATTTACTCAGAAGAACCGTCTCAACTGCTTGAAATGCCAATTAATCGAAAGTTGTTTTGTCCTTAATTTTTCATTTGAAACAACTATTCTGCAAAAATCTGTGCTTCAAGTAGAAACAACGCACTATGTTCACAATTTAGTTTTGCAAATAATCTAACACTTTCGGGATTCTGACACTTTACACGACATTGCTTTTTGTTTTTCAAGATGATGATGATTAACAGTACTATCGAGTATTTTCTACCCACATACCATCATAGGCAAAGCAGGCCACATGTGTGCATTAAAGCTGTGCTTATTGTTTATATAAAACAATGATTCTCCCAAAAAATGTTACCGCAAATATTTTTTATGTTTTCGGTAATTACAATAAGTTGGCAACGAGGGATTACATTGGAAACTAAAAATATAAATTAAGCAAAAATAAAACCTCCAGTGAGGATAGAACTGCGGATCTCTATGTCCCAGGAGGCCGATACTCTCCTGACTGAGCTATGTTGGCATTGCTTGTAAGACTGAAATTTCTGAGATCCTTATATAGTCATGCTCTACTGATTTTAACTAAATAATGAAAGTTCAAAAGATAATTGGGTACACTAACAAAAGTCAAGTGAAGTATCTGTCAACTGGAACTTGGAAAGTTAGCTCAGTCAGGAGAGCGACACACCAATGTTTAGGGAGATTCTGTGAGACCTTATATAGTTTAACATTGATAAAACTGGAAATTATAATCAAACGGAGAATAATCTTTTCAAATGAATTTTTCGTTTTCACATTTGAAACAATGTGGTAAGTGCTAAGAAGTTTTACCATTCCAAATTTGAGAAAACTACAAACAATGGCTGGTGAATGTTGCTTAAAATTTCAGAAATTAAATCTTTAAATTATTGGTGATACAAACTGCCTTAAAATTTGAAAGATGTTTATTCAAATACTTTTATCTGAACTCCAATGTTTTTGATATCTAAGACAGTATGTAAAGTCTTAAGAAATTCCTCATTCCAAATCTACGGAAAATGGGAGATTACCATTTGAGTTTTTTCGAAAATACACAAAGTTGGCAGTACTGGTATTTTCGTATTGCACATTGTGAGAACAAATTTGAAATAGCTATCAGCAGCATCAGTTTTGATTTAGTGTTACCTTGACAAAATTTAAGTTTGTATTAGAATTGATTCCGTTGGCAATTGTTTCCAATTTATTGACATCAGAAGTGATACCATAATGTCAACTTCGTAGATTTCTAAATAAAATAGATTGTTTTCAATGGGACCTTGGTTCATCTTGCTGTTGTGAATACGCTATTTGTCTGGTGAATGCCGCTGAAATTTTCAGAGATATCTTTGAAACATTGTGCTCTCCAAACTAAATGAATTTAACAAAATAACATTCTCCAAAAATAGACAGACTTGACTCGGGATTGAACCAAGATCATTTACACACCAGTGAGGCATGCTAACTGCACTAAAGTGCCTTTTGTGCTTGTGGGAAACAGTAAATGGATCCTAATTCGTGCATCAGTGACTTTGTCCAATTGGACTAAAATTCCTTTATTTTGAAAAAATACAGATTGTTTCCACGTGACCATAAGAATGCATTGCAATTGGCCTAATGCAAATGATTCCAGTTCAATTAGGTAGAACATGCTGACAATACAGCAAGTGTTCAGTGAGGTATGTCTGTTTATAATTTGTCAGTGAGCACATGGCTTTGACTTCAGAGTCCCAAAGAACAATTTTAATTTACATCCATTGACCATCAGAATAGATTGCAATTTACCACATTTAACTGTACATGTGATGTTCAATGAAGAAGGACTGTTTACATTTTTCAAAAATCTAAAGGATTCATTTTAATTTTGAAGAAGAAAAAAACAAAAGTGTAGTCAACTTAAAATATGCAGAATTTTGTAACTGAATACAAGAAAAATAGGGTATGTGGGCATGGCATACGTTTTAAAAGGAACTGTTATGGTAATGGTTAGGAAAAGTTATGGTTGTCCTGTGTCTATTAGATATGCACACTAACGCTTTTATATGTAAACGAGCTACAAAATTAATATTATTCATAATACTGAAAGCCACTTGGTGTTGAAATTTTAATATGCCGTCACCTTGTGACGCCGTAAACCTGTAGGACACCAACTGTATTAGTGGAACTAGTAAATCATATGCCTGAAATTACTAGAAAGAGGTGTAATTGAAGAATCATATCCTGCAGCTAATCTCCCTTTTCGGGTAACATCACGTCCATAAGTTAACTAATGCATCAATTATCGAGGTGCACACGTCGTCAATCTCAAGAGCTTGGCATTTACCAAGATCAAATGGGTCAATTATTTTGTTTAATGTACCTGATGCAACATGCAATCAAAAGCTGGCAACAATGGAAGGGGTTGTTTGAAAGATTAGCTAGTCTGCGCGACACAACGCCAGCAATTAACCTAGCTCCACCTTGAACGTTTCTCGTTGGTTTAGTAACCATGAGCAATCAAGAATTTGGCAGTACACATGATAAGTCAAAGCTAATTTTTTATCTGATGAGAATCCACTTGTTCGGAACATTGCTTCTGTTTTGTAATATTATCTGTCGCTGTACAACTTTAAAGTCTATGAATAATGAATATAAGTAAGACACTGCCTACCACCATACACATGTAAATTATGTTAAATGAATTCAATTCAATGGACACGAATAAAGCCTATCGTTGGAACCTTTGTCTTGAAAGACAAAATGAACTCGAAAGATTTTCGAAGCTAAAGACTAACCATTTTCCCAACATCAAATTGTCAAAGCCTCTTTCAGATTCGCTCCTCTGACAAACTTTGGCAACAATGAATGAGTAAATTCAGCATAGCCCCCACATAGCTTCCTTAATTAAAACCCATTACATGCCCAAGCCGACCAACTATTCCACACAGGAAGAAATGGATTGCCGAGATTTAATCAACAAGACCTGTAGTGAGCATCATGTTGAAGCATCAAAAACCTGAAAATTATCAGGGAAAATGTGTCATTTCCTCAAGTAACTGGGCCATGTAAATGGAAAGCGGGAAAATACATAGTCTCCATTCATTTTACCGCTTCTTTTAATCCGTTCGCAACAATTTCCCAAAATAAAACCCGAAAGATTTTCTCCATGAAACGCTCGGAGTTTAGTCCTACAAATAAAGTTAAAATGTTTCTTACGGAATCTATTCGTCGACATTTGCTGTACATAATTCAAATTCTAATAATTTTGATGGAAGAAAGATGGAACACATAATTACCATTACCAATGTTATGAACAGTGACAACCTTGTGTAAATCAATAGACATAGTATTGGCCCGAAGATAAAAGGTAAAGAATTTCATCATGCCACACAATGAATCATGGTAATGATCAAAAGATGCGTATTGTGCAACGGATCAAATATTACTTTAATAACTTCATCATCTGTATTTTATCTCAACCGACGTATTGATTGTCGGATGTAACCTGACATTACATTGGCAAACATTACCAGATTCTACTGTTCCAAAAAAACAATGATCAGTGCAGCATGCCTTTGTGATAAAAATGGTTAACATCTTGTCGTTTAGTCGAAGAAAACCTCAGTACCCCTGTACGCAATACAAATATTGGTTCTCCATTGCCACAACCCTAAATGGTGGTAAAGAAGTAATAAATCTATTCAGAAATCAAATAAGAGTGGCGTAGAATGGAAATGGCAACAAAAATATCAGCTCACAAATGTAAGAATACATCGATAAAACGATTCTCGTGACTTCTGAGGGACTAGCTTTGTGGCAGATGACCACCACAGGAAGTTGATCTCTGTTGATCACTTAACATTTAGTTCGACAAAATGATAAGTAGCTATGTAAACTGTTATTATGATCGCTTGATACTCCCACTAGTAGAAGCGCAACGTAAAGCAAAACATGATGGTCTAAACTTTCAGCAAAACCTCAGGTGCTGGTCCGGAGGGGTTTGGGGGACCTAATTCCTCCTGATCCCAAAGTTTTGACACCTGCAAAACTGACATCCAGGCATTTTTTGACAAAAATTTATCTTCACTTTGTTCAAAATAATTTCTGTTTAATATCTCACTACTTTTCAGTATTCAAGTAAAGGAAATATCAGTCTTGCTTCCCTCAACATACATTTCTCACTTTCTGATCTGAAATATCGCCATTATCAACAAAACTACGATAACAAATGCATATCAATATCTAAATTTATGTTCGTTACTTCCTGGCTGCATCATTCTGTTATGGATAAATACCATATATGTTGCCCAGCATTCCCCCATGCGGTTGGTTTTTCGATTCGTATTTTTAACCCTCACCACCGCCCAACTGAGCACATAATTACCGCCCGCGTACGTGGTACGTACGTAGGGGTACCTGAGCCAGGCCTGGCCGGGGCGGGGGGGAGGGGGTTGGTTTTCTTAGTTCAGCCAATCATTGTCACTAACATGTTCATAAGAATGACAATACAGCCAAACAAGAAAGTCCTCCTGCGTGAACGCAAGAGGCATACCGACCTCTGCGTAGCAAACCTATCCTGGTAAAAAAAAATTTCAAAAAAAAGAAAAAAAATTTTAAAAAAAAATTTCAAAGAAAAAATTTTTTTAAAAAAAACCCCAAAAATTCAACAAAAAAACAAAAAATAAAAAAAAAATAAAAAAAATTCAAATCTTTTTCCTGGGGGGGGGTATCCCTGGCTGGTCCCCCCTGGCTGGACTGGGTACCCCCCTGCCCCCATCCCCCACCCCCAGCTGGACTGGGTACCCCCCCTCCCGTGGACGGACAGACACCTGTGAAAACATTACCTCCTCTCGTACTACGTACGCGGTC
>JBCAUG010468993.1:0-15545 GCA_038406175.1 Haplosyllis leylae
ATCTGTATGTGTTTGAGCAACAAGTTCAATATAAAATCCAACAACAACCCTTCCTGGGCTGCACCTCTATTTATATGTTGTGCAAGCTGCAGCCTCTGCTCCCTACTTATTATTCATGAATACCTGTGTAAAGGCCTGGATAGTTCTTTTCAGCCTACCCTGGCTGGTGATTAATCATAAACCCCTTTTATCATATACAACATTAATCTTTCTTATGGTTGTGCGCAACTTGGGATTCTAGCCCCTTTCAGTAGTACTGCCAATTATATCCAACTGCTCATCGCGCGAAATAAGCAAATAAAAGAGAAATTCCTGATTTTGAGTCCCTTTGTCAGCCTGGGTAGTATGAAACTTGTCTCTTTGACGGATAACAGGTACACTGGGAAATATGTGAATACGAAATAAAAATGACGGTATAACATTTACCTTGATTAAAAAAAGCCCCGTACATTTTTAGGATTCCATCTTGCGTAAGAGATAAAGTGCTGCTTCGGTGAGATTTTTGTATTTTAGATTCCGCTGACAGAAACAAGGAAAATATCACCCCCATGAGTGGAATCATCAATCCCAAGTAAAGCCACACCTACAGAAATAAATTGCTTGTCGAGATAAATATTTATTGAATTTATAGTTTTAGCCTCAGTATTTCCAAGACTTCAGTATTTTAAACATAAGAGGAATTACTGTATAATTTCTATTAAAATGATACCCCGTAAATCTGTGTATGTTATGGATAGGTGCGAGTGCAGATAGTGGAATAAATTGTAATTACATGAACCTCCACTAATAATGCTACAAAAAAGGCGCCACCATACAGTCATTTTAAAATCAAATGAAATTATATAAAATTTCCTGAAGCGTTATCTAAACTGAAAATTTTGTTTGGTATCTGATCTGAAAATAGATAACAACACGATGGTGTCTGATTGGATATTATACCACCAAGTTACAAAGAAAGTCATACCTGGAACAGGAAAGCCGCGAACCTTTTAGCGCAGCAGTTCAGAATTGGGCATGATAAAAAGATCAAATTTTGTCAGAACGACAAATGGGTCTATTCAGAATGGTATTCGATCTCATGTATCATGATTGTAGTTCCGACTCTCAACAGGAGTTATGTGACAAATTTCATGAGACTTTGAACGGCGTGTCATTTTGAGCAACAGAATTATGTAGAACTTGAAGCTACACGTCGTTTCAAATCTCGCATTTACACTTTCAACTACAATAGCACAGGTTGCGAAACAGCTGTGCTAAAATGAGCACAAATAAACTTTCTGACAGACCAGAAATGTTACCATTTCCCCCAGCGGGCAACATGCTGCATGGCACTTTGAATTTTATCAATAAAAGTTCCACTTTCTTTGAGCAATATATTGGAAGCTACTTGTTGGTTCACGTAGACTATATAGTGGAATAAATCCGAAAACTTGATTTGATAGAGAATGAAACGAAAAGGGAATCCGATTACATTACAATGTAAATCAAATGATTTGTATTTGTTTCTTTTACCACAGAGGAAAGTGTCACGTAACGTCGCATTTAGACGAGTCAATTCTCAGTACACTCGAATTTGTTAAAGGTTGTCACGTGCTAAACCGATTGTTGTGATTGGTTTTTGTGTGGTGGTGGAAACTGACATTAGATCTATTGTAAGAATTTTCTTTCTGCACCAAGGTCATTGCCGCAATCAATCGTATTTGATCTACTTCAGCGCTACTTAAGAAGCCGAAAGGAAACAAGTCTCTGTAATTCAAGTATATATTTTACCTGTGAGAAAACACAACACAAAAAGGTACCTGGTACTTGAATGGTTTGATAAAAATATCATATCTGTCCTTTGCAGGTGGAAGCACGTACATCACTGAGTTCTCTTCTGGATAGAAGGGATGAGTGGTAAAATCCATAACTTGATCACGAAACCAGTTTTGTGATAGAGGTGACACAGAAAAGTCAGCTCCCTGCAATGGTATCAGGTTATTTTGCTATTGGTTTCAGAAAGCAGAATAAAAAGAATATTTCATGAGTATTGATTTCCGACAAGCAGTTCTCCATTGCATGCATAGAAGTAGTTTTGTGTTACCGAGGAAAGAAAGAGTGTTAATTATGCCCAGTCAGTTTACGTCAGGTGCAGATGGTCTGGGTTTTTTTTTTTGTAAAGTAAAATTAACCTAATTAGGCAATCTTTTCACAACTTATTCTATTGCGATAAATTAATCTCTTTTTGAAGAGGTTACCTTATCAGCCTATCATCTTATATTGCAATGAGTATATTTGGTTTAAGGTTCAAAATATCAAGTCAATAGAGGTAGAATTTCTATGAAGCATTTTGTCAAGAGTATTTTACAGTAAAAGAGAAGAAACACACATTTCAAAAGTCCAACAGCAACGCCTTGGATTGTCCTTGAATTATAGCAAGGAAGAAGACACTAGTTCAGTTCTAAATTATGTAAACGACCCTTAAAAGTACGCCGCAGACAGAAGATTACGTTCACATTACACATTCGGTTTTACAAAATTCAAATGGAACTGGTCATTGTAAAGCCGTGAATAATTTGAGTCCTACTCCACCAAGGATTTAACTTCCACTGGTGACACATATGTGAAGTTTAAAGTTATATGTCCTGTTCTTACATCAAATACCTGACTTGGGGGAAAACAAAGACAGAATATGACGGAAATTGGATTTCAGGGGTGTATAACAAATATTTTCTATCCACCTTGGTTGGTAATATTAGCATGCTTTGCTATGTCTACTTTTTAAATTTTTTGAGGACTTAAGTCCTTTTTGTGAGACCACTGATAACCCTGTTTGGACTTCTGGTGATGTCTGCCCTAGGTTTCAAAGCCATGCAGGGTGTATCCCTAGTTTGCATGCTTTCTTGTCGGCGTGCAATTGAATCTTCATACTCAGTATGTGGTCAGTATGGCAGCGAAGCCTTTTCAACCTACATGCTTGCAAACGTATCGAAAAACATTGGTGGAGCTGGGACCCATGCCACAGCACGTTTGAGTATATACCCGTACAAAAATTTCAATATAACCAAGGTAGCAAAATTAAGATATAATTTTAAAACGGAAAACCTCAAATGTCTACTATATTAATGAAGAAATATCATATTCAAGCATTCATACAAAAATACTGTTGTAAGAATGTTATGATTTTCATTTTCGATGTCAGAAGACATCCATGAATCTGCTAAGTGAGGAGAAGTAAAAGATAGCCTTTTATACGAGTAACCTGATTCTAGCGTTGTTTGTCTTTCTTATGGCATATGGCTCGATCACATGAACTTACTTTATACTTAAATCAATAAACGAGAATATAGCTGCACATTTTTCTCTAAAAGAGGTGATGCTTATGGGTTGCAAACTCTGTTGAATGTTTGTTTTTGCTGGGGAGGTAACAAGTGGAAAAGTTAATTCGTACCTTTGTCTGTAGTTGCCGAGGAAATCCATTCCAAGTTCCATTTACTAACGATCCCCACATTCCATCAGGAGGAAAAATGATGTCATATCTAAAATCCAGATGTCATGTGTTTAGATGCTGAGATAAACTTAGCATTTAAGCAAAAATGAACGCTTAAAAGATTTACCTAAATGTGTGCAATTTAATATCAATGGAATCATTGCAAAGTGCGAAGACAAAAAGTGTTTCCTAACTGTACTTTCTACTCAGTGAATCTGAAGTACCTTCTGAGGTATGGTGATGTAACGAGCCCCGGCAAAACAGAGTCATACTTCATTTAATAATACTTAATTGTTGACTACTTCAGCCTAATTGAACTGTGGTCAATTGTAATGCATTGTGGTGGTCAATGGACTATGCATTCGGGACGATTACATCACGATTATAGTTTTAAAGAAATTTCGTATTTTTTATCATTCGGAGAAGTGAGCATAGTCAACATTACAGCCGAAAACTATGGGCCACGGATAATTTACCATTCACTGGAGTCATCACACCCATGGTTTCTTTTGATACATTTTCATCTTCGTATTTTGGTAAGATGAAACCTACTGTGACAGTAGTGTAAAACCAACCAAAGAGACACAGGGACCTCTCCTCATTTGAAGGCTCACACATGACCAGCGGATGTACGTGGGTTTCGCCATTATGATTTAAATATCAATTGTTTGTGCATCAACCGATTATCATCGATATACATTATATTTGGAAGCATTTGATTATGTATTTAATTATGGTATGGTCCATAATTTTCAGGTAGGTACTTATTTTGAAGTTTTTTGTGCTTTCCTTGTACTAACGGATGAAATCGGATTAGCTGAATGGGGTCAATGGCGTATTGTTAGAAAAGCCTCATTTGCGAAGCGAAACCCGTATCGAAGGAGGATGTGCTCATCATGGTAACATATAACATGGAACCAAAACCATGCTTTCCAAGTTACTATTGTAGACAATCGGAACCACCGTTAGGACAAACGTAACCGGGACAGGAATGTTTGTGTAATTTCCTTCAATCATTAGTGCATATGGCAGATTGGCTGCGAGTGCACATAGTGAAGGCAATTGCAATTACAGAAACCTCCACATGTAGCTAATGTCATGTGAAAGACGCCACCATACAGTCCCGATAACATCAAATGAAATTACATACATTTTGCTCGAGTGTAAACCAGAATTGATTTCAGGGCGTTTGAAACAAAACAAATTAATATTATCAACAAGAAAGTCCTCCTGCGTGACCACAAGAAGCGTACTGTCCGCGGCGTAGTCTATCCGCTGGGGACTGGGTACCGCCTGGTCCAGGTTCGGGGTAGGGCAAGGGGATTCCTTTCTGTCCTGTCCCTGGTCCTGTCTAGGGCGTACACGCCCTCCCCACAAGCCCCTACCTGGACTAGGGTGTATCCCTTGGACAGGACCTGACCAGACAGGATCTGGACAGGACTAGGGGGTACCCCCTCGTGGACAGACAGACACTTGTGAAAACATGACCTTCCGTCGTACTGTGTTCGCAGGCGGTAATAATTAAACATTCCGACTTTATGTAGAAATCGACAAGTGACACGCCAATTGAGGTTTTCGTAAAATGGAATTCTGCCAGATCTGGCAGATAAGGAACGTAATTTTATGTTACTCAAAGTTTAAATTTTACAGATTAATCTTTTATCATTGCTGAGCCTTGCTGGAATTCGATTATCATGATAAATAGAATCTACCTTGTATCTACAGAAAATAATAGTTGAAGTGTAGTTACAGATCTGGAGAGCTACCAGATCTGGCAGGATTGCTTGAAAATATCCAATGTAACATAAAATGTGAAACAAATTGAAAAGCAAATTTAAGCATTTACATTCACTTCCCCTGATAGAAAACTCAGGCATCAAAATTCAGGAAACAAGAAAACGGATTATTAAAATTCTCATTTCCCTGTACCCCTTTTTATCATAGACAAGATATTATGTATTTTGAAATAATGAAAGTTTTGTTCTCTAAGAATGTACAATGTTGTGATACATACGTAAAATTCAGTTTTAAAGCCAACACTTCCATAATTTCCACACACATTCCTCGATATGATGTGACATTGTCATCAATTACTTCATGTATGAAAGGACCCCACTGGTAACAGGAAAAAAGAAATTTTAAAATATTTTAGTTTTTAATTTTGAGTTTTCTACATATGATGAATAATGATGAAACTGAAAAGTATTTCAGTTGCCGTAAACCCACTTTTAATTTAAAAGGAAGAAATCTTAAATATGTGAACAGTAGTAACGTGAGAAGGTGACACGTTGGCGAATCAATCTATTTAAGCACCCTGCAGGAACTTCAAAAGTTTCGTAACATTTCTGACAATATCAAAGAATTCTGTCCCAGTTTTATAATGTGCGACTATGAGAATCTTTTTTTCACATTTTGAAGTGTTCAGAGAAATCAACATCATTTAGCTGAAAAATAATAATGTCCCTTTTTCTATGTTAATAAGGGGATCTAACTGATGAAGAGCTTTTTCAAAATTTTAAAATATTTCATAGAGAAAATATTCTTCAAAAAATTCAATTTCTGACACTGAGTAATCACACATTTAGAAAAGTCTTTCTGTTAATCAGATCTCCTTACTAACATAAAAATTTACTAACAATCATATTTCAGCTAAATATTGCTGATTTCTCTGAACACTTCAAGAACTAAAAAAATTCTCATTGATGCCTATTATAACTCTCTTGTCAGAATTCTTTGATATATATTGTCATTTTTGTCAGAGTCCTTTGATGTTCCTGCAGGGTGTTAAGGCTGCAAGGACATGCAAAGAAGGGAAGAATGAACTCAAATTTAGTTATGCAGCCAAAGCACACAATACACAGATCAATTTACCTCAGAGAGTACTAAAATCAGTTCGCTTAAGCTTTACACTGTTCAAAATCTTCGTTAATGGTAAATCTGGCATCACAACAATGCATGAATATCCCCCCCCCAAAAAAAACTAGTCCGACTTGAGTTTGAAATTCCTTTTGTTGGAGTTTCAGCCGACAGGAATTTCACATTCCTCAAGAAGAAAGAAATGCATCGTGTTGGCAGATCATGATGCGACTCAACTTACAAATAATGTTGAAATTTGAAGATGTCTCCCGTTTAAACCAAATTTTTCATTTGGAAAAACATCATCAAACATATCTAAGGTCTTGTTGCAATAAGTACCGATGACTTGGAAATGACGTCCAGTGTGTGCCCAAAATGCATTAGAAATTTCGCAACAATTAGTTCCCTGCAAATCAAAAGGACAAACATGCATTTGAACAATATCTCCTTTGGTAAATTTGTTAGCATGAAAATTGAAATAGAGACTTTTTACACAAAATCAACATTATTGTCACAGTGCGTATCCGGAGATGCCCTGTCTGCAGACTGGAAGGACGTGAAAACAAAAACAATACGATGCGCCAACTACTCTTGACAGGTCATGGTGCAGACTTCAAAAATATAGCGTAACTTTCTAGATGAATTTGAAAAGTACTCGTGTGATATTTTCCACATTTTTATGTAATTGTCCTCTTTAGCATAATGTTTAGCAATCTATCTGTGTAATTAATATCGGCTTTGAAGTCCTTTTACATTAAGATGACTGATAAACTTCTGAAGGCAAGAATTTCTGAATATTGTTTGAGAACTGGAGAATAATCGGATTTAGGGAACTAATTCTAATGTAATAGAAATTGAGTCACCATCAACGTAATTATCAGATGAAATCTAGTAATGATCATGATACCCAATAGAATAATCCCAATGAGCCTAATTGAGAGAATCCTTACGTTCAAGTAATCAGCATTAATTGTTGTAATGTGTGTCACATTCTCAACAACAGCATCCAGTTCTTGCGGGCCAAAGTCTTCCGTAACTACCAACCAGCGGTGTAAATAAGTGAAGACACCTTGTTCAGACACAGTATTGTTTCCCACCAGATGCTCGTGTCTGTTTGCCTGCAAGTGAATGTAAAAATATATCTTGATAAATAAATTCTTGTCGTCTTGACCATATTTGCTCATTGCATTACTCAAATCAAAAACGTATGCGCATAGGTAATATTTTCAGTCTAGTCAGTTTGTTCAGAATGAAAATCTTAATAACTGAAGCTGGGACTTCCATTTGAGGCTTTTCTGCAGGTATATCTCATGTATCTTTACAATTTGTTGGCCCAGATCTGAGTGCCAAAGTAATTGAGTCAAGAGCAAAGTCTCTAAAATGAAAGAAAAATACCATATTTTGCATAATTTGGCAACTAAAGTTGGCAAAAAAGTCAAGTTATTCTGAAAGTTACTTAGTCACATGAAGGTCAAATATAAATCTATTTTTTCTCTACTTTAACTATTGAGATCCATGTGTACTCTTAAAGATGTGCTTCTGTTAAATTAGGACACGAGTTACAAAAAGTGAATTCGTTCAAAGTTTGATGGTTAATACTCCATGTTACAATATGCGTTGAGAAAATAAGGTGCAAGGACAAAAATTTACATTCTATTATTTAAACTACGTGTAAGTTTTTAAAAATCTACTGCAGTGTTCAAAGCAACATGGTGACGCTAACGTAGGGTAGGTCTGGAAAATGTTTTCGCAGTAAAATCTGATGACAAAGAAAAAGATTCGTATCCCAAATATGGAATCAGTGAAATGATGAATAATTAGGACGGTTACAGTGAGAACATATTTGTGCGCCTCTTTTGTGTCGTAACACATGAGACATACAAACATGATACAGCTTCGTTATTTTATTCACATACATCACCAAATATGCAAGACAATTTGTCAAAGTAGATAAACAGTTTATTGCACGTATTGTGCTTAGAAAGTTACGCTCAGATGACATCCCACCGAATCTTGTTTGGAGAAACACCTGTTTTTGAATGGAAGCCTGTCGTTCAGAAACTGTAACACACAACTAAAATCTTTAAGTTCAATATTGCATTCTGACTTGACACTGAAGGTCCGAGCAGATCATTCATCATGAAATATGAAGTTCTGACGATGACATTAACAAAAACATATTCAAACAGTATTTTGACCGTAGTCTTTCAGTTCAGTATCATTGTATCAAGGTCAAGTTATATTGTACATAGCTTTTGCCACCCGCGTATGCGCTTAGTTAATAGGGGTTTTCGTTATCAACCTTTTTCTGGCAGATCTGCCTACTTTGTGCTAAATGATTACCAGAACTTAAAAGTTAAGTTTAAATGGATATTTTAAATTCATTTTTTGCTGCCCAGATTAAAATAATTCTGTATAAAATTGATATATTTTTACAGCTAAGGAATTCATTTGTCAGATGTCATATCTTAAACCTGAATTTCTATCAAATAAAAACATGAACTTAAACTTTTAACACAATGTTACCAGAATACGATTGAGGACGAAAAACTCGAATGATTTCAGTAGAGTCTATCTGTCTATCTTATGTTCAGGCTACAACTTTTGAACAACCGAAGCTATGAACTTCATCTTGAGTATACAGATACATCTTGACCATATCTAGATCACGTTTAGTGTCAAGTTCAATGGGTCAAGATGAAATGAGTAAAATCTACTATTTGACCTAATCTTTACTTTAAAATCCTTTTATTCTACTAAAAAATCAAGGTAATCTGAAAACCAAGGTCAAGGTTAATACCAAGCTAATATTGAGGTCAAATGATAAAAATTAATTTTCTGTTCATTGTAAATGTTTCTGTGATCCATGCGGAAAGTATGCGACTGACAGGCATTCTGGTTCATGCAAATTTTGCTTGTAAAATTGTAGAGCCAGCCTTTATGGAAGTTGGGACGTAACTGTAACCGGAAATCACAATTTGGTTCTGGCCAAGAGAGACAGAGAGATATAGCCATCGCGGGTCTTTATTGGATGTTTCAGACAATTTCTAGCTACTTTAACTGTCAGGTGAGTCGCATCGGAACTTACCTGTTTTATTATTTCCGCTGTACATGACAAATTGCACGTTAGCAGGAAATGTTCTTGTTTTCCATGTGCATCGGAATGGGTGTCCAAGATTTGTGCTACATCCGACCCATTGTTTCTGCAGTCAATGCCATAAAATAAAATCTGGGCTCCATTGCTGAATAATTTTTCAGCGATTTCTTGCCATAAAACTGAAAGCAAACTCAAGGTTTCACAATATCCTTGAAAAACGTCTTTGTCAACTTTAACACAATAACTCTATATCAATTTGGCAGCCGCGATCTTTGCAGACTGCCAAAGAATCAAGGCTGAAGGGTAATCCTTATGAGTTCTGCTGATTTTTTGACAAATTTTATGTACAAAGTATTTAGTATTGCTTCTGGTAAATATGTTTTAAATAATTTTATTTTTACTGACATAAGTTTTAGAAAAATTTGTAGTATTTTTACCAGAATTAGTATCCAAACATTTCCAACATTTAAGTGCAAGGACACATTCCATGTACTTTGAATGGTAAATATAATTTGCAGAAATGTATACGACAAATTGAATATAGTTAAAACTTTCTTCTGTATTTTCACTTCAAGTTACCTCTGGCAAAACCACTTGCGTAGCCTCCGGCCAATAATTGTACTTATTTCATTGTACTTATCATAATTAATAATTACTAACCATGTACAAAGTACAAGGGAAGGTAATGTTTTCACTCGTGCGTGTAATTATGTTCACATGGACTATTGCACCACTCCTCTTCCAGACCATGAACTGTAAATCTGTCCCCCCCCCAAGACCTTTAGACTGTTGACCTGCCCCTTCCCCAGGGCCATGAACTGTAAACCTGCCCCCTCCTAACTAGGGCTAGTTTCTAATTTATCATAGGGATGGTGGACCGTTGTCGGTAGGCCTGGTAATGTTAATGAGAGGTCTTTCTTGTAATAATTAACTGTACTGATTAGGCTGATTGAAACATAAGCTTTACCTGAAGGATTACAAATGTCATGTATCATAATTACGTCCGTCCAGTTGAGGCTTCTCACAATTGCAACAGTGGTGTCAACAATGGAAGTGGTTTCGGTCGATACGTGTTTCCCTGGACAGTTCTCATCAGATTCTGAGTCTTTACCAAAAATAGCTACAACAATTACAACGTCCAAATGCCCTGATTTCACACTGATAGGTGTTCAAACGGAACTAATAACTTGTTGTCTCGGCAGAAAATGTCAAAATTCAGTACTTTTTCAAGAAAATATTCAATTCCTATGTTTATGTTTTGGTGAATAATGACACAATGATTTGACAATTTTAGAATGAAATTTAGTAAGTAAAGTCCCATATGTTAGAAAATATAGTGAAATAACAAACAATGTTAAATGACCTAAAGTTGCCTTTCAATAGTCTTGTCAATATATTTCCCAAATTACAGAATGCACAAGTAAAAATATCTTCCAGAATTGTTGGGTGTGTCATAATCCACCGAAACATAGATATAGGAATTGAATATTTTCCAAAAAAAGTACTAATTTTTATGTTTTCTGCCGAGACAACAAGCCGTGAGTTCCGTTTGAATTTTTTCCGTGTGACACATCTGCATGATGCGCGCTCTTGGTCTGTGAATGTGCACTGAAGCAGAAAGCGACGAATTTTAATGATCTCTATTTTCTGGATGCGTTAAGTACTGAAACCGATTTTCTGCATGGTGACATTTTCTTTGTTTTTGTGGAGTTATCCCTGTCAAACAATGTACAGAAGATGTGCATAGAGGAAACTGAAATGAGCTCGCAGGTGAAAAGAGTTGGAACTCTTTAAACAAGGTTGTATTTTAAGTTGGCTACTTCAGTCGATTCCTTGTCTAATTAGAAAAGCGCAGATTTAATCCAAGCGCCGATGTTAATTCTTCTTGAAATAGATAAACTATGAGTAATTCAACAGTTAGAGTGTTCTTCATAGACGCGAGTTTTTCCTGAATTGCCAGGCATTTTTGCGTTTTCAGTCTTGTTCCTGTGTGGCATATCAATTTGTTTCTATCTAATAATTCATCAGAAGATTAAACAGTGTCTTTGTCCAAATTTTTGAGAGACTGTGATTGTGATAAAAGAAAGAAGCAGTTGACTTTGTGTTGCAGGAACACTCAGTTAACGAAAAGAGGTAAAGCATTGAATCTATTAATCTTGCATGTTACCGAGAAACAACGTCTGAAGAGGTAACTGGATATTCCTTGAAAAATAATAACATATAACTGGGAACAATGGTTCCAGTATAATTTCAAGCTTTAAATAATTAGAAAAAAAACGCAGCGAAAGGTACTCACTATTGTTCTTGACAGCAACTGTAGAATGATATGTCCATAAACATACATGTAAACAAATCGCCAAGTTCAACAGATACATGTTATGGTATATGCTATGGTATAAATTCCCAATATTGGTGTTCACTTTAGTCCTTGTATTAGGTTTCGAGCAATCTCATTATTTCCCATGGATATCCTTCTCTTATCCTTCATGAAGCTGAAATTTTAATACAAAGTAAACCTTCCAGAGTACCAATGTTTCCTCCTGAAGATGAAGCTGTTTGCGCATTAAATGAATGAAAGATTCCGTAATAAAACCTATGTTAATTCTTCCTCCAGGGAAAAGCTGTGAACCATTTATTGAGAAAAGGGAAAGCAAGGTGAACAAATATTATTCAGTATAAATTAAGATATTTCTTTGGTAAATCTTTTTTTCATGTATGTGCTGTCGTTGTTTTGTATTGTTTGCATGGAGCAGAAAGCTCATAACATTTTTAGTCAATGCTCAAGTTACCATAGACTGGAAGGCATCATGTACAATATAATACAAAGCAACACAGAACTGAGGATAGGTACCTGAAAAACATGCAGGGGTGTATTCAAGACTGTATTCAAAGTTGTATTCAAGGCTCTTTTCTTGCCCTCACACCCCTTACACCTGCCCTTGTACCCCTCACACCTGCCTTCATACCCTCACACCCCTTGCACCTGCCCTTGCACCCCTTTCACCTTTGTACCCCTCCACTTTTCAACCCCCTTGCACCTGCCCTCATACCCCTTGCACCTACCCTCACATCCCTTCAAACTGCCCTTGCACACTTTGCACCTGCCCTTGCACCTTCACCCCTGCCCTTGCATCCCTTGCACCTGTCCTTGCACCCTTACACCTACCCTTGCACCTCTTGTACTTTCCCTTGTACCCTCACACCTCTTGCACCTACCCTCACACCCCTTGCACCTGCCCTTGCACCCCTTGTACCCCTAGGCAATTCAAGACTATTCAAGACTGAGCTACAGCAAGTCTAATACCTCCCTTCCAAGTTTCCGAGTTTTCTGATGTTCATTGAAATCTCTTCCCCTCCCCCACCTTCCATTTCTGAGGTCTGTTTCAATCTCACCTCACATAGATTGTGGCTACATCCCCTGTAGCTACATCAAGACTGAGCCGTGAATACATGGAATAATGAGATTGCTCCAAACCTAATTCAATACTGTATTCAAGGTTCTATTCAAGACTATTTATTCAAGGCTCCATTCAAGACTATTATTCAAGACTCTATCCAAGGCATTATTCAAGGCTCTATTCAATACTATATTCAAGGTACTCTATTCAAGACTGTATTCAACACCCTATTCAAGACTGTATTTGAGGCTCTATTCAAGACTATTATTCAAGGTTGTATTCAAGGTTCTATTCAAGCTGTGACAAGGGTGCAAGGGTCTGAGGGGTGCAAGGCTACAAGGGTGCAAAGGTTGAAAGGGCACAAGGGGTACAAGGGGTATGAGGGGTGCAAGAGCAGGGGCAAGGGGTTGAAAGGTACAAGGGCACAAGGATGAAAGGGGCACAAGGACACAAAGGTGAAAGGGGTACAAGGTACAAGGTGTTTTAAGGGTGTGGGGATGCAAGGGTAGGTGCTAGGAGTGTGAGAACAGATGCTAGGGGTACAAGGGATGCTAGGGCTGGTGCAAGGGATATGAGGGCAGGTGCAAGGACAGATGCAAGGAAAGTGAAGGCTGGTGCAAAGGGTACAAGGGCAGGTGCAAGGGGTGCAAGGGCAGGTGCTAGGTGTGTGAGGCCAGGTACAAGGGATGCAAGGGTAGGTGCAAGGGGTGCAAGGGCAGGTACAAGGGAGGCAAGGGTAGGTGCTAGGGGTGCAAGGGCAGGTGCAAAGGATGCAAGGGCAGGTACAAGGGGTGTGAGGGTAGGTACAAGAGGTGTGAGGGTACAAGGGCAAGTACAAGGGGTGCAAGGGTAGGTGTAAGGGTGCAAGGCAGGTGCAAGGGATGCAAGGGCAGGTGCAAGGTGTGCAAGGGCAGTTTGAAGGGATGTGAGGGTAGGTGCAAGGGGTATGAGGGCAGGTGCAAAGGGTTGCAAGGTGGAAGAGATACAAGCACACAAGTGTGAAAGGGCAGGTACAAGGGGTGTGAGGGTATGAAAGCAGGTGTGAGGGGTACAAGGGCAGGTGTAAGGGTGTGAGGGCAGGTGTGAGAGGTGTGAGGAGTGCAAGGGCAGGTGTGAGGGGTTTAAGAGTATAAGGGCATGAGGGGTGTAAGGGCATGAGGGTGCAAGGGTGGGAGGGTACAAGGGTGAGAAGGTGCAAGGGCAGGAGGGTACAAGGTTGGGAGGGGACAAGGGCAGGAGGGTGTCAGGGTACAAGAGTGACAGGGCAGGAGGGCACAAGGGTGGGAGGGTGCAAGGGTGGTGTGAGAGATGCAAGGGTACAAGAGCACAAGGGATGTAAGGGTACAAGGTGTGTGAGGGCATGGGGTGCAAAGGCAGAAGGCAGGAGGGGACAAGGGCAGGAGGGCACAAGGGCAGATGTAAGGGGTGTGAGGGCACAAGGGTGAAAGGGATGTGAAGGGTATGAGGGCATGAGGGATGCAAGGGTGTGGGGGGCATGAGGGTGCAAGGGCATGAGGGATGTAAGAGTGCAAGGACATGAGGGGTGTGAGGGCAGGTGAAAATTAGGTTTTTGAGTCCACACCACTTCTCAGTGGAAAAAGGTCAAAGAAGTTCAATTACAACATGCAGTGTCGAGGTGTCTGTTGTGATATCAGTTGGAATAACAAGGTTTCTTTAATTTGGAAGTTTGGTAAAGACACATACAATGCATTCTCAATGGGATTTGTCTTTAGTTTTGTTTCTATTTACACAATACCTTTATGCCCCAGTCTTAGAGCAATAATGCCATCCAGAATTTAGATGAGTAATTCTAGATGCGCACCCTGCAGCATCTCTCTCAGGGAAACACCCCTCACAGCATTCAGTCTTGGTTAGGTTCTCATAGTGTAAGGATGTAGCTTGATTAAGTGGATTAATAAAAGCATTTAAAAGTGCATTTCTATTCGTTCTAAGGATATTACAACATGGTGTCAGAAGTGGGATTACATAGGATCCTAGAATTTTAATGCACAATTACAAGAAGTTACAAGTCCATTCTATAGATGGCACTACAGCCCATGCAAGATGGCACTACACAACTACAGTTTCTACAGTTAGAAAGGGTTTTCTATTTTTCTACAGAATAGAATTCAAATTCTACCTGATGCTTAAAGTCCAATCAAGTTAGCATAATGTGCAAACTACAGTGTTCATTCTACCTGAGCAGCTGTGAGAAGATATCACTACTTCTTCTACTACTTACAATTTCGTGAATATTCTACGTTAGAATGCTTCTTCTACCTTATTTGGATGATACTACAAATTCTACAATAGTCTTGCACAAAGTGTGCTGTGTACAAAAAAACTGCATTCTAATTCTACCTGCAACCAATGAAACTTTCGCATTGTGTGACATTCAATTTAATTCAGCTACTCTGAAATTGGTTACAAAGTGACACGTAATAATGTACAGAACCTTATTTAGTCATAGTTTGACAATACAATTAAAATTCTAATAAAAAGTGAAATTACGTGTAACAGGTTCTAATCTCTAAATTACTGCATTCAAAATTCTACATAAGAATTTTTTTTTTACAAAGAAGAGAGGATGTTGCGATATCAGTTGGCATAGCAAGGTTTCTTTAATTTGGAAGTTTGGTAAAGACATGTACAATGCATTCTCAATGGGATTTGTCTTTAGTTTTGTTTCTATTTACACAATACCTTTATGCCCCAGTCTTAGAGC
>JBCAUG010469103.1:0-15545 GCA_038406175.1 Haplosyllis leylae
CACAAAAAAAATTGTGATACGGAATACTGGGGGGTATTATTGGTTTCAAAATTTTGTGATAGAAAACCCCCCAGGGTATTAATAAGATGACCATTTTTCCAATCGCCACACCGGTACTAGTGAGTGCACAAGTTAGGTGGGGTCCCCCCCCCCCAGTACAAGTCAGGGATATGTCAGCTACGCGGCAGGCGGCATGCCTCTTGCGTTCACGCAGGAGGACTTTCTTGTTTAAATGTTACTTTCAAATCTTCTATAATGATTTGAAATATCTGAAGTTAATTCCAACATGTAAATTATTTATGTATTCAATACATTTTACCTGATTCTGTCAGCATGTTTCTGTAATCATGATGAATTGTTGGTGTGCTGCCCGGCTTCAAGCTAAAGATCTTGGTTAATTTTGTATCGGAAATAGTCCACCATTCAAGCTGTACAAGCTCTCTGTTGTCGTCTGAAAAAGGGATTTTTATTTGACATGAATTTCGATTGGAACTTACAAAATTATGATCAAATTGTAAGCGCCGAGCCGGAGTGGCTCGTGCAGCTAGGCCACAGTTACTTTCCGCATGCCCGTATATTCTAATTAGTCCGGGTCCTATCGGCTAATTAATTTTCATTCTAAAACATAAGGAGAAAATTGTGCATTGGCCGCCAACCAATCAGTGGACTGCCACGCTACAATCCTATTCACTGTTAGTCTAAATTCTGCAAATGTGTGAAACAGGGGATTCAATTGGCCTGTATTCGGTGTTGGAATGCACAAGGAATCTCCTGATGTGTAACTACATCGTGCAGCAAGTGAAAAGTCCAAACGTTGGGGGAAGTCGGAATTAGATACTAACAAATCAGTTGAGTTTTTCCATAATTTAAAATTTGGTGATGTCACTGAAAGAAGGTCACCTACTTTTAGTGACTGTCACTATGTAAAGAAGATAACATTTAGTCTTGATTATTGCTTACTTTCTATGTTTTCTATTTTTAAATATTATTAAATATGGCCTGTCATTTGTAAATATATGTAATAATTTTCGTCTATTTATGAAGAAAACCTTGCATTTTATTTTTTGGTAACCTGCTTATTTCATAGACACATCACTATTAATCCAATTCAATGAATTCATTGAATTCGGTGAAAACATTATGGAAAATCTCGATTAAGTTTTGCAATGCAGACTTGCAGCATGTAATAGTTACCAATTTTTGCACCTGTAAACTTCATTTACCAGGAAGAGATTCGTTTTCACTGAAAGTGAAAAATGAGCTCCGAGATCCATGAGCGTACGTACAAATGAAGCTGTTAATAAAAATGCCGCAAATGCTCAAATCTTGACCAGTTGTGACCAAAAGCTCATCAGCGAAATCTTTTAACTTCACCGGGGAAGCCGAGTGATAGGTGAAAGCCAATCAATACAGGTATGGTTGTTTGGAAAACATCCCTTCTAGATTTACCTGCCAGCTGGACAATGATTAAAGTTCTAAACAGCTGACGACGGTGGATCCCTGTGATCTAATGGTTTACCTCTAATGTATCTATGTGTGTCTATGTAATCGGTAATAAAACCCCCATACACACCTGGTGTATTCTGATTTACCGCCTAAGATAGCGATTGCAAATAACATTGTATTTTCTGGATGTTGTGAAGATAGCCACTTTGAATGGTCTAAGGGTGCATCAGTCTTCTTCATTATGTAATTAATCACATTGTTGTCGCCTGGCGCGGTCACTTTGTTCTTAGTCGCAAATCCTGAGAGGTGACTGGTTACTTTCGACACATAAGAAACATTTCAGATACATACTAATGATTTTTATTCAGTTATGTTTTCTCTATTTAATTTACTTGCCACATTAGAGTAATTAAATGAAAGCACTCAGGAGTGGGCGTGATTTTGGTATTGGTGGCAGTCGTTTGGAGGTTTTGCTCTGACATGTAGCAAAAGTTCTTTTTCTTGGCTGTAATGGGTGGTTTAGTTGAAAGTCTTGGATAGTCCTTTAATGTAATTAATTTAATTTACCAATATTTAAATCAAGAAACTCATTCATGTACTGAATAACAGCTATTTAATCCATCTATTCGAAAACTTCACAAAGAATTGTAGGAAATTGATAGCAGATTGAGGATGTTTTATTATTTATTGGTGTACGCTTTTTATTTTAAGAACAACACATCTATTTGATTATCTTACACAACCGCAGGATAGAATATGTTGATTTTAATGTTCGAAAGGATTAATTTCTGCTGCTTTTGCGTTGGGAAAATTTACACCAGATCTCTCATTGTGTTTGATCATAATGGTAGTGGATGTGATGTTTTATTATTACAGACAAGGCGTTGTTTTTCTTAAAGTACAAATAGTAGAAACCATCTTGTAATTTTTTCCTTCAACACTTTTTTGTGTGAGAAGTACGAGAAATAAAAAACTTCTGTCTACTGCGAAAGAGTACATTTACAAAATCAATTGTTTTGTTCAAATGTTAATCCTGTAGCATCAAATTCAGTTGTTCACGATAAGATCAAATGCTACATTTTAAGTCTGAATTGACATCAGACAAAGTGAAACAAAATAAATTCAGCAAAAAAGATATTGCTTCTAGTAAGGACCTCAGAACTCCTGTGATGTACTCTGATGCCTGCCTGACTGAGTTGACATGTCATTGTCAGTTTGAATTTTTAACAACTTCTTAGTTTATGCCCTAATGATTCAAGAAATGATTTAAATCCAAAAAGTAGAATGGTGCATAAAGTAAGCTTCAGTTGAAGATCTCCCAAGTAGCACATGTCTGGTTGGCACAAGCATCAGACTTCTAAACAATGATTGTCAGTGATGTGAGGTTCAATTCTCACTGGGGGCAACTTTATTTTTTAAAATCCCTTGATGTAAATTTAGGCTTAAATGTCAATTTAATCTTATCGTAAAAACTCGATTAGTTCAATGCATTTTGAATTTCTGAAATCAGCGTTGCTATCAAAGGCCATGGGCATGGAACGACATACTGATGTTTCGTAATGTAAACAAAACTACAAAGGGCATTAGAAAAATCACTGGCAGGTATATGTAGTTAAATTTCTATACTCAAAAATTCTTTTCATTTTTGTGAAATCAGTTCAAATTGTCAGAACTCGATTAGCAATATAACACAATGAAACATGCAACTGTGTGAAAATATTCACAATGTAATTATGTGATCCGGCAAAATGAACTGTGGGATTTTTAGTCGTGGGACACAAGAAAAACCTCATTGTTACGACGAGATTCAAAAGAGTAATCCAGGTTATGAGATGCATATCAGTGCACATGCACATGCCTTCTACATAACAAACGTAAATAGTCGCGTTAACTGTTTATATTATCACATTTCCTGGATTAGTGCCACATACTCACAGCTGAGGTACTTTTAAAATTGTAGGGGAAATCTTCTTCGGAATATGTGATTAAAAGTCGACTTAAGAGTTAACTTCGAGCTTAAAACTGGTGAAAAGAAAAGTTTGTTTTATTTTATCGCATTGACATCAATTGCACACTTCCGTTCTAGACCTTAAACTGCTAAGTGAGATTGATAAAAAAAATTAAATAGAAGATTTATCATCTGATTTTCCTGCATTTTGTCCTGAGCCTGGAATCTGTTAAAGGTTATTTTGGCTGTAAATGAAATGATCGAATTAATAAATTTTAAATGTACTAAAGTTGGAGAAATGGATCCACCCCAAAAATAGTGTAGATCTGAAAAACCTTATGGATCATAGCGTTATTTGTAAATGATTCTGAGAGTTTGTTTTGGGGTGTGTCATCTTGCACCTAAGATATCCAGGCATTCAAATGGTCCGGAACTTGTTATCTGTGGGTCCATCTCTCCCTTCGCTTACGAAATATCAATTTTTTATGATAATTTCTGAAGCATTAAAATTACTTTTGGCTCAAGCTGGTTGAGTCTTGCATGTGACATACCGTTAGTGTAACGTTTTCTCGAGGTAATAATTATAGCTGTAAGGATTGTAATAAATACAAAACAAAAAAAAACAGACCTACTCAGGGGATTTTACAATCAAGGCCAGGATCCCTTGGTACGAGTTGCTACTACATCAGACAGGTGTAAAGTTGCCAGGAGTTCGCATCACCTCAACAAGATCCGTTGAAATGTGTAGTGGAATATTTCCATTCTTTACACTGTACAAGCATTAGCACTTTGGTTTGGAGTTCTAGGAATGCATAGTAAGTGATCAGGTTTTTGTTATCTTATTGCCTATGGTTGAATAGATCACTCTTTTCAAGGCAGAATGAGAGATGAGTAGCTTTCCAGTTGTGTACACGTGCTACTCAAGATTACTTTTTGAGTTAAACTGCTTGGATACAATTGACATACCTCCCTTCTCACTTTCTGTTCAGATGACGAAACTATGGAGGAGTAACATAGGCAATAAACTTGCCAAAAAGATTCACGTTAAAGTTTCCTTTGTGTGACTTACGTTTCACTATTTTTATGCTTTGTGAAATATCAATAGCATATGTTATGTAATTATTTAAGCTATACTAATAAACAAGTCCAGCTTCAGCGGTAAATAACCAAAATAGTGCCCCAAATATACCAGTTTCCAGTTAGTGTCAGGGTATTGCTGTACAAAAATTGTTTTTTCCTGAAAATGAAGATAATGCAACAGACATAGTGTATTTTGGTAAGCGATTTACCAGTAATATGTAGCAATTTAGTTATACTTTAAACATGACGTTTCTGATGCAGACAAAATCAATTTATGCCTTTGGCATTTGAAACTTCTCGAAAAACATAATTGTTTCATAATGTTCGGGATGATTTACCTACATCCTGTCCAGTGAAGTATTTAACCTTTATTTATCATATCTCTAGACATGCTTAAAAGATGCAATGAACGGTTGGTAGCATAGACTCTGTGATTTATGGACTACTAACTCCAGTTGGAGCAATAATGACAAGAGCTAGACTCAACTAGATAAACAATAAAAGCAACTAGTTACACCTGGGATGTTTTGTCATTGTTCATACAGCAATAATTCACTCAAAATAAGATGATTTATTGCATCTCTATGTAAAAGCGACATCTCTGTAAGGTCTGCTTCATTATAGGAGTTGTTCTGCAGTCAGCATTTTGCAGGTAAAATGATTGGAAATCCTAGACTATCTTTTGCTGATCACCTAAGGGGATAAGTACACAGCCAGGGATGATAGGTTGAAACCAATCAGCACAATAAGGTTGTTTATAAAACATCTTTTCTTCGTTTACCTGCCAGCTGGACGATCATCAGAGTTCAAACTGCCGTGGAAAACTGCCAGTAACCTTACTGTTGGTCTCCAGTGTGGCTTATCTGTTTACATAATCACCAATAGCCTTCAAACGTAAGCCTTTCTTTGTGATATCTTGAAAGAAATTTGGAACTAGAATGGCACAATGATCGCAAATGTCACTCATATGGATCTATTTCTGGAATTTGTTGGCTTCGAACTCGTAAAATTGGAAGATTAAACGAATTAGGCGAACTAAGCTAAACAAGTCATGTCGGTCAGTTCATAAAACGCTGTCTGGATGGCAAAATGAACCGAAACCATGTTGCTCCTCGGTTTTCATTCCTTTAAAACTTAGAGTTGGTGAGGAACTTTTTATCAAATTAATTTGAAAACGTTGCGCAGTGATAACACTTTCAACAGTTCAGATTCATCCTCGCCTTAAAAAAAATAAAGAGCAAATTTGATCTGAAAGATTTGAGGAAATGTGTACTTGTGGATGTCTAAGAAAATGATAAACACTGAAGCGAAATAAGATTAACAAGTGCTTGCGACATGAACTCTGCATAGTCAGAGATCAAGACGTACAGCATAGAAGAATTCACTAATTGGGAAAACCTTTTCGCTGTAAATTGTTACATCATCACAGGGCTAAATATACAGGAAGATCTGTAGGTGCACCATCTCTCATCTTTTCACATAGATCTATCTTGTTTGCCAGTAGTTCTGATTCTTTTATCAACTTGGTTCTGCTAAAGCTCAATTAGAAAATGCCATTTTCCACCTGTAGCAGCTTCCTGAAAGGATAAAGAGTAGATCAATTTAGGATGATAGTGTATTTGGAAGATATTGAAAGAGGAGCTTTAAGTTACGAATCTTGCCACAATCATAATTGTTGTGTCAGATTTGATGTTTAACTTGGAAGCAATTTTATTTTGACAAATTCTTGTAAAGTAATAAAAGAGTAAAATACTATGCGAATGAGAAGTTTATGCAATATAAAATATATATTATTGCGACCTTCACCTTGGTTTGTAGTTTGTGTCTGAAAGCCTCAAAATGTATGTAGTGCCAAGAAGTCAAGGATATTGCACGTTCATCTGGTACAGCTATAAATTATGCAACAAGTGATATAATGCACTCCTTCACAGAAATCTTGCATGAAAGAGTACCCGAGTTCTTATCAGAATTCGTATATTTTATCTAACATATTTTCAGGTGTCAATTGCTATACTTGTAATCACACCGCGTGTGCATGTAACATGCAGAATCCACGCGATGGTTCTTAGGCAGAGTGATATGAAAAAGAAAAATATCAGGGACAGTGAGAAGAGAGATCACAAAGACAAAGACCTAGCAGAACTGATAATGTCTAACTTTTATCAACAGAAGATATTGGAACTGTCCAAAAGTTATCTGCCAAACAGATTAACATATGTTGATCCTTCAGTGTACGATGCCAACGAAAACTTCCCTGAATATTGTTTTGATTTTCGACTGTTTACAGAATTTAGCCAATTTTTTTTGTCGGGAGCTAGAAAAAATTCTTTTCATGCTGCACCAAGCTCTTCCGACAAGGATTTCATGACTATGGAATTCAATAGGTGATTGAAAGATTACAGGCTTGGGAATATTTGACTCACTAAATATTCGAAAAATACCATTGTTGAACTAAAACTTAACATTTGCTTTCTGAGCCAAATGTGTCGTTTCTGTGTTTATTTTATGTATGCTGATTAATTAAGACTGATATAGATTGAAGATCTGTGAGCTTCTATCCGCATTTTGATCTATTTCCTCTACCTTTCGCATCGAAAACCTGCGGCACTTCAACATTATGACACACTAAACATTTGTTGCGCGCGTGCCCAAGTTATCCCAATAAACAAATTAATCCGACTCTTTTATCACTGTACTGAGTATGACATAACATTGTTAGTCTGTTACCTGAGAAACCGCAGGGTTCCTACAATGAGCAACAAGTTTACCAACTCTCCACGAAGAAATAAACAGCTCGGTAACGTGTATGTTGTAAATACGGAATTGGACAGCTGCTCAGAAGTTGCCAATGTTTCTGTAATTCCCATTTACTTATTGCATTGGAAATTTCTATCAAGTTTTTTTCTCCGTAATTGAACTGTCAAACACAATAAATTGACATCTCGCATGTACTCCGCGTTTCAAGAATTTAACTCTCAAAAATGTAGACATGTGTATTTTGTGGTTCTAATAAGTTCCAAAGCGTTGCATTTGTAAAATAATTTTATCTTATCAACAAAGCATGCAAAAAAAATTATTTTGAAATTCCATGGCAAGGCAAGAACTGCAACAAAAGTTTATTGAACTTGATGCAAGTAGGAAAACAAGAAAATAAAAGTTTCCCAATCAAAGTTTCCCAGTCAAAATTATCCAATCAATCACGGTTGTGCCAGAAATTGTTTGCGCCTCAATTTGACGCTTGGTTGTTGGCAATGAGTCCTGGCACTGGAGTCTGGAGTCAGTGGTGACCAACGTCCGATCGTAAAGGTTGTCCGAAGCTATTATAGTTAGATCTACCAGCAGTGTGTTGATTAGTGGGCTAAACCGTTGAGACATGCAGATAACTTGAATTTTAGATGTACAAAGATTTTAAAATGTTGGACAACTCGCAACGCGTTTGATATCTTTGGAATGCTTGCCCTCATTTTACAAGTATCGTATGTAGCAAAGCCGCACAAAAATAATTTATCCAATTGCAGTTCGTGTCATAATAATTTAGCTCTGTTCTAATTTTGCAGAACTCCAAGGTAGGAAAAATGATACTGTACTGTTCTCTTAAATTACAAATTACAACCACTGTAACGCCTTACTGACACATTTAGTTAGCTACAGCCTACACTTTGTACTTCATATTCTGCAGTAATTTATTAGTTATGTAACGGGCTTGTTGAAAATGAGTGAAATGAATGATGTTTTCCTAGTGCGGCTTATGACATGTATTGAAGCTAAACTTATCAGTCGATGACAGCAGGTATATAGCCTCCCCTGAGATAACACTAAAACAATGAAGCATAAAAAGTATAAGTGGCATAATCCGTGAACATGAAAAAGCATCATGATTTGTCCATTGTATCAAACAATAAGCGTATAAGTGGGAAGAATACACCTGCTTAGTTCCCTTCTTTTGAAAAAAACTTAAATTTATAACAGATTAGGATAGTTCATGGAATTAAAATTGAAAACAAAAGGGGCGTAGATCTCATTGTTATCTCATTGATTCCAAAGGAATCTACAAATTGAAATAAAAATTAGAATATGCAACATAATAAACCACATTTAGACAGGTACATCACGGCCTGACTGAAAACAATCATATTTCATTTTAACTTATTTCACCCAGTTGTACTCTAATTGACGCCCCAATTAGTGGTTTTAGAAGGAAGATGTTAGCGGTTTGCAGGTACTGGTCCGTGATTAGTTTCGTCTCACCGAGCCTGGCTGGAAGTCACCCAAAAAACCTTTCATTATGACAAATATTGCCTTGGGCAAGAAAGTACCATGATGTAATATTTGCTTACATTTTCACGGGGAAGGTAAATTTGCCAAAAATCCAATGACTTTTCCATTTGCCTAATGAGCTGTGGATAGCGACTGTGTGAACTGCGTGTTGGGCCTATTTCTTCTGGCATACTTGTGGCGCAGTTTGGTGGCGGACCCCTCAGGCTCTGCCAATCAGAGAACAGTTACAGTACGGCTATCTGAACCCACAGTACAAAGCGAGACGTCCAGGCCTGTTCATCTTTCAGCTTCATTTCAACACAGGACTTCCCACAATGCGCAACATTTAACACTCCTGTCTCTTTGATGAACTCAGCAACACAGGGCTTCAGGAACCGACAGCTGATATTTCAAGGCTTGATAACGAATGCATTCTGGATGTAGCTTCAATTGTACGAAAGAACTTACTTTTACTACCAGTGTATTTTACACTGAGAATCAATAAGATATTTTCAAGTGAAAGATGGATTACTTATTTAAGAAGTGAGAAAAATGTTACAGTTATTGTAATTTTTAAGTTCTTAACATATTTTTTTCTTTTGCAGGTTTCCAGTACAATGAATATTGAACTGTAAGTTTTGAAGAATGAAATTCAAATCTAAATTCGAAGCTGTTGGGACTATGCAGCTGTTGAGCTGTTTGTCCATAATAACAGCTGCCAGTCTGCGACTGGATTCGACCCTCGACGGAAAGACAAATTCGAAAGCATCTTTACATTCCACTGATATGCCACTCAACAACTCCAGCCATTTACAAGAAAATTCCAGATGGAAAACACTGCACAGGAATCTGACATTTTTTCTAGATGGAAAAGAGTTTTGTCGAAAGGATATCTTTGCAGTCATAATGGTGTGTTCATCGGCCGAAAACTTCGAGCAAAGAAGAGCCATAAGAGAAACATGGGGTATTGTTGGGAGGCAGTCTGAAATGAGAACTAAAGTCATGTTTTTGTTAGGATTACCTAACAAAGGAGGTGTTGGTATGGACAACAAAAGTATCCAAAGGGAAATTGAAAAGGAATATTATCGATATGGAGACATTATTGAAGTAAACTTTGTGGACTCTTACAGGAACTTATCGTTGAAGTCAGTTGCAATGCTCAAGTGGATGGACACCTATTGCAAAACAGCAAAGTTTCTGTTAAAAACTGATGACGATGTATTTATCAATACAAAAACACTGTTGAAGGATTTACACAACAGCGTGCACAACAGATTCATAATGGGAAATATAATTGCTGCAGCTCAACCAATACAAGATAGGACTTCAAAGTGGTACACTCCAAATTCCATTTATTCAGAACAAATGTACCCAAAGTACATTTCTGGAACTGCTTACATAATCTCTGGTGACCTTTTATCTGACCTTTTCAAGGTCGCTTTAAAGTCTGACCTTTTCCTTTGGGAGGATATTTTCATAACTGGAATTTGTGCCAAGAAGCTGGATGCCAAACATATCTTTAATGCCAAATTTGGATTTAAGAAGAGAATTTCTGATCCATGTTTGTTCCGAATGTTGATCACAGGACACAGGATGACACCGGAAGAACAAAGGAATCTCTGGAACATGATGAACGATGCCAGTTTAGTTTGTCCCTATCCGGTGAAAAAACAAGTAGTCTAAATGAGGAACTTTGTGCTATTGGGTACTTGGCACCTCACTTGTGCAAATTGTTACAATTCAAAAACTGAACAACTTCATCTAAAGTTCTGAATTAAATAAATTAATTCATACGTTGACATTTCATGTAACCATACCCATGAAAGAACAAAATAGCCTGTGATTGATTATTCATTGCGGAAATATTAAGGCATATAAAATATGAAAAAGATTTTGAAAAATATCAGAACTCAACACGGTCGCTCACGATATGTAATTATTATAATTGTTTTATTTCTCAGTCTGAGATATGTTAAGATATTTTATTTTTGTACAACATTTAAGTGGGCTAAATACCCAATTTGTCGTTGTTGAGTATTATGCGTTCAGAAAAAAACAGTAAAATTTAACTGAAGCGATAACATATCCTGCATATATTTCTTAATCAATTTAAATTAAATGAGAGTTTTAGACGTGCAAATACTACAAAGCCCCTGTGGAACCATCAAATCTAGGGAACGATACAAATGACCTTTCCATACACTTTCAGACAACTTCTGTTATCGTTAAATACAAATTTATCAATTCCTGTATCTGTAAACCCACCATATTCTTGGAAACAGGTAAGGAAACATATCTGTGTATTGAACTGTTAAATAAAATAGTGCATTGCTAAATTATTTATGCCTTGACACCAGACGGAAAAAATCAATGAAGAAAAAACGATAGATCTAAAAAAAAAGGAGAACAGTTGCTAAACAACCTTTTCTTCAGAAAATAAAAAGTTATGTTTCAAGTTTTTGTAGCGTACGAGCGTTAAGTATAAACACTGGTAGTTCTGAATTACTTTAGACCAACTTCTTTTTTTGTGGGAATTACCAGTAAATAGCTCACCATTCTGTTTTAAGTCGGATCTTGTACAAATTGCACCAAAACTTGTGGAATTTCATTGCCAATAGGCAAAACCCATCTAAATCATCAGACTAATTACTTTATCTGTGATACATACAGTTTACCGTAGTTGAAATATTTCCCATCAATTGACTAATTTTGTTCTCACTCATTGCACCTTCTCAAACACTCGCACAAGTAAAGTGATTACATCGTTAATAAACAAAAGATTTTCATATTTGATATGTTTTGTTCTTTATATTTCACTGGGTAACTTGGCGTTTCAAGTGTCCAAAATTTCCGGATTTTTGAAGAAAACCAAGGCTATTTCTTCACTTGAGAATTTTGCAAAAACTTTTCACTGCATATGAAATTTCAGTCACACCCCTTTCCGGGTTTTATTAAATTGCCTCCACAGCAGGGTTTTCACTGGCAAGAAATGGAGCGTGAGTACCGACCACGGGACAGTGAAATTCTGAAGATGACACGTGTCAGATAAGTGCAAGATGATCTCATGGTCCTTTTCGCTAATCCGTAATTTATCGCCTCCTCCCTGATGGGTGTCCTCAGACATTGTTATCTTCCTCCTGTTTTGCTAGATTTTTTTAACACTCTTCAGACACTTTTCATGCTGATTTGAGTTTTACTGAATCGCAGGAACCACGAGTTTATGATGTTTTACGCCAACAAAGTTCATTTTATCTTTTTACCAAAAGAATGTCATGATGTTCTACGCCAACAAAGTTCATTTTATCTTTTTACCAAAAGAATGTCATGATGTTCTCTACACATTATGTGAATTTATTGCTTTCAACCCTTGTTTTGTCAGTTTATAACGCTCCAGGAACCGGTTGGCTCTAGCTTTGTTTGAGAAATTTACTCAATTCCGAACAGTCAGTGTACAGAACTTCAGGAAAAAAAAACACACTTTCGGTTGCAGTTTTCGTTCACTGAAGTGCAATACTAGTTGTTTGTACTCAATAAAATTGGCTCATCCATGACAAGGTATTTTTCTTCAACGGTCTTTAGTACAAACCACTTTATAATAGCGTGTGTAAATGTTAAAGGAGAAGTGGAAGCTATTGTGAGGAAAAAACTCAGAAAAGTGGTGAACTGTACCATATGTGGTATGGAATGTTACAATTGAAGGCCCATTATTCTCGATTATGTGTTGTCAAAACCAAAACTAGAGAATAAAGAATTATATCCCATTATCTTTCCAGTATCCTAACAACAGCAAATCCATTTCAGAATTATCTTCCTTTTCATAATTGACGCCGACTCCAACTCGCATTTGTTTTTTTTCCATAGTTTGTTTTAGTGATTTTTACTTCTCGTGATTGATTTGCTGCTGTCAAAATGTGAAAATGTTGACTTTTCCACTCCGATGCCTTTTCTAAGACGTTCGTCTGAGCAACCCTTGTTTTGAAACTGAACACAAAAACTTAAAATGCAAGCACTAAATTGACACTGTCAAGCATGTAATTTCAACTAAGTACTCAAAATTGCATAGATGTGTGTGTACATTTTATTGCAGTGCACTTTTATTCTATCAAATAGAAATTTGTTTCCGAATTCCTTAACCCTATTGCCGTCAACAGCAAGTATATCTGTGACAGTATTTTTACCTTCTGACGTAAGGCTGGGGATATACAATGAGAAACTATGAACATTGTGTTTATGCTGCACAGATATGAATTTTGTAGATTTCAAGTAGGATAATGGGACCTGCCCAACAGATTCCTGCTGAGCTCAGTTGATAAGGCATTGGAGTGATGATCCAGAGGTCCTGGGTTCCAATTCCACTGTGGGCAATTTTTGATAAAATTGTTTTTGCTCTTACCTCTGTAGACATCTGTCAGATATTCTGACTGAAACGTGTATCGTGAAAAATCCGATTGGCTCAATTAGACAAAGCCAATGGTGTCTGATATGAATATTGTTCAAGCAAAGCTATCATTACTCTCCACAAGGAGGCTATCTGTGATGCATACGGCCACAACTGGCAGCAGAAATATGCCAGGAGAATAATGTTGTGGGATTCAGGGTTTTTTGGACTCAGGAACTAAAGTTGGAAAATCCAACTACCCCACCATACACGAATACATCAAAATTACGATTTAAGGCTTTTGGACTCTGGAAAAAAGTTAGAACCCCACCCCCTGTCAAAAGTGAGATTTGGGATTATTTGGACTCGGGAACAAAAGTTGGACCCCCCTGCACATATCCTGAGTTCATTTCCCATAAGTAATATTTTGTTTCCAATTGGACAAATTTAAATGAACTTTTTTTTTAAAACAAAGAGACTAGATTCCCTTTAAAATCTTTTTGGTGAAAGCTCAATTGTTATTTTTGGGTGATGCCATTGACAAAACCCTCCTGTTAGGCCAACTTGAAATTGAAATGAATGTTAATCAAAGATTAAATTATGTACGAATGCAGACACACGTGCACATACTCATGGTATAAATTGAAATGAAGTGAATGAAACCGTGGTAGTGAAATGAGTGCAAATGTAAAGGATTAAAAATATTGCAGGAAAAGATTTCATGCCTTTCTAACTTTGTGTGTGGCAGAAGTGCATTAGATAATAAAAATCACCTGTACATACGAAAAATTAAACATTACAACATCTCACCTGTCCAAGTGCAACCTTTCTTCTGTCTCACCTCCTGGAATTACCAATCTATTTATCCTTTTATCAAATTTCATTATTTGATAGACAGTCACGCCTTCAATTTTCTTCAAGTAATCAAATCTGTAAATTGTAGAAGAATACGACAACTGCGTTTCCAGCAAGGCACGTTTTCACAAATAATGTCAGTAATTCTGATTTTGACACAGAATTTTATATTGAAAAACATTACAAATGATAGCTATTTTTAGGATAAAAATCAGGTAATGTTTTAAGTGAACGGATCGAGAATGATGTTTACAACCATGAGAATATCTCAAGACTCAAGCAAGAACTTCTGTTTTCTGAGTTGTTTTTGTTTCTAGTAGTTTTTTTTGTCTTGCATTCCTGCAGAACAAGAATGATATAACTGTTTATGACAGGAGTATTGGCTGTATTTTTGGTGTCTGATCAATCATTGTCATTGTATGTACATGAGAAAACATTTACGATGTAGTTTGGCAAAAAGAAAAGCAAAATACGGCGAGGAGAATGCCAGTTTTTGAATGAAGATCAGCAGTTTACTTCTCAGAATTTTGTCTTCATATGCGTTGACAAGTTGCAAAGCTGTTAGAGCACGATCTACGCAAATTTCAACTAGGTCTTTTAGTGTAACTTTTTTTTCAGCAAATTGATGACTAACCATTGCATCTGGCACTAATTTCCCTTCATTATGAGAATTATGTTGGTTCGGGAAGAACACTTTGACCTGAGTGACACCCATACATCACGGATGTGGTTGCAAAAAATAACACACCCAGATGCCGCAACGTGTCATCTGGAAGGTTACACTTTCTGTTGACAACATGTCAGATTCTATGGGCTTCTGTTGACTGAAAGTTATTTTTGGTTTTTCTCGGGAAATGAAAGTTCTGCCCTCTTATGTCAACACTTCCCCAATTGGCAGACATCGTGACTAGATTCATCAAGTTGGCAGAAGTTAAATCAAAGACAAAAAGAGGGACTGCCCTGAACTGAAACGTTAATTGTGTGTACCATTTTTGACCTTAGAAAATGTCCAAATATCATTTGTTCTTTCCCCGAAATATTTTATTGCATTAAAAACAAGTCAAGAATCACAAGCACGGTCACATAAGGACAACCAGGTCATGACAACTGTCTGCGACCATGTGAACATTTCTGTAGAACCACGGATGTAGAGTGTACTCGTAACCTATGTGTAGAACCCATTAGTCCCCCCGTATGTGAAGTTACTCATCAGTTTTCAGAGAAGTTTGTAAGCAACACCCAAGACTAACTATATTCTAGGGAAGGCACGACTACCAAATTTCATTCGTCAACTAGTCGGACAGCATTAGTCGACTATTAGTCGACTAATGTAAAATAGTGAACTGCAGGCCACCTACCATTTGTTCAAAATACTTCCACGATGGCATTTTCATTTGAGTTATCAGTATTTTGGAATACAGCTAAAACAGGAATGTTGTTCACACCAGCATTGTTCAATGTTTTAAGAACGTTTTCACTTTTCTATATTTCGGCTAATTGACAAGAAACTTTTTTAAATTCCAAAATAGACTTTTTACCGCCCGCGTACGTAGTACGACGGGAGGTTATGTTTTCACAGGT
>JBCAUG010469214.1:0-15542 GCA_038406175.1 Haplosyllis leylae
CCCTTTCATTCCAAATTTGGGACAATTTTTTAGATATCTCGCAAATTTGTTGATTCTGATGCGAGATGAGGAAACTAAAGTCGACACTTGATTGTTGTGTGGTCCCAACACAAACGAGTGGTGGTGGTGGTTTTAAGGTGGTGGTGGGGTTCGCTTCTTCATTGTCATGCTGTTACATTTAGAGACTAGGCCAGGCTGGGGGCTTATGGGGTAATATAGGGTTGGTACAATTGTGAGATAGATATTTATAAAATTGCTGAATTAGGATGTAATTTTCGGCCTCAGCACAAATTGTTTGGATAATTTTGTCTATTGTGTCGTCAAGCGGAGAATTAACATTACGGAAGTTTACGTGGATGATAGGGATGTTCTAATTTATCCAATTTGGGCTTTTACAACGTAAATAGCCAAATTTGGTAAATTAGACAAACCATAAACGGTATAAATAGCCCTATTGAGTGTTAATGATGTCAGTTCCGCAAATTAGGTAAAAACCCCAACAAGCCTCAAATGGTGCCAATAAAAACCACGCGGTTAATTAATGTTAGTTTCACTTCAACACAGGAAAGCGACAGGACACAAGAACAAACGTGACCTAAAGTCCAAAATAGGGGTCCCATTCTAGAGGCACCACATAGGGGACTAATGCCTTCCAAAGTTTTGAAAAAAGGTTACTTTCACTTAATGCACGGACAAATTTCTTCATGAAACGGAACTATCGCCTGTGAAAGTTTTAATTTAAACCCGGCAGAGAACTCCCCCAACCTTAGATGAATTCAGATTGGAAGAATAATTAATTGTGTACAATGAGCTATTGAGCAACATATTCTTTAATCCGAGAGAACTTTGCCTAATTGGATGAATTGAGATACTGTGACACAGTGACAACAAAGACCCTTAATGTGTAGAGGGTCTTTGGTGACAACATTAGTGTTAGAGATGCTAAAGGGAGTTAACTCTTGGTACAACCCTGCAGCAATGTGTGGTTCATGCATCATTGTCTCATGGTATTACTATTTGTGGCGCCTAGTGCATGACAACTACTTTATTTTTGATACTTTGGGCTTAGAGATTTAAAACTAGGAAGCATAGACTTCGAGAGTCCTCGTCCTTCGCCAAAAGCTATCAAGGGCTCTGACCAAGAACCGGACCAGGACGTTTTTCAAACCTCAAAACGAAAAACGGAAACCACGAAAGTATGTGCAAACCCGATACCGGCACTTCTCTTTATTTCAAGGACATTGACTGTCACATGGTCGATCTGGCAACATTAGACGGGCGTGTTCAATTAATCTTTCACTATCTGTCGTTGTGAACGAACTTTTTAATAACACTGTCGATGATTTTGGTGAAAAGAAATCTACTCGTTGTATCCACAGATTTAGAGTGTCGGGCACATTCCTCCTCTAAATCAATGGTTATATCCGAACTGGTGTAACTCGTTATATGAGCATCACGTGCCAACGCAAAAAAAATTTCACCAAATGAGTGGTTCCCACTGAATTTTGCCTTAATGCTTTTCGTTTTATTTTGGAGCAGATTTTGTGTCGCTTTTCTATTCGCATTGAAATATTTTCTTACACTCTGGTAAAAACTAAGAAGTTATAGGTATAGAAAGAGTTTTGTGTTTCTGACAGTTTGCAAAATCTGGAAAAAATCGAGAGGAAAAGAATTTCTTTAGTCAGTGAAGAAAAAGTCTCATTTTCACTTCTTTTAACTTTGGTACTTTTTAAACTCTTCTTGAAAAGTTATAGTTGTTGTTCCTGATTGCACGGAGTATCTTCAGCGTAACCTAAAAAAGGAATGAAAGTTTGAGTCATAATTTCTGGAGAAACGACACGTATTGATAGTTTCTGGAGAAGTAAAAAAGAAATATGTAGGCAGAAATATGTAGGCTAAAAGTTGTCCTTGAAATGGTCAAAAAGAAGCTTCATTAGTTTCTATTACAGGGAATTGCTTTTGGTTCGACATTAGAAAATATCTTGTCCTTTTTTCTTCCTCTTCCTAAATTTATAAATTCAATGGCAAAACTGAATTAATTTTTGTTCCTGAAAAACATTCAATACCTTTCAGAAAATATAAAAAGTTACTAAATATTGAAACAATCTTAATAGATCCAAAATAAGGAACTTCAACAAAGTGCGCAAGACTGGGGCTCAGTATGTCGTTAGTGTTGTAACTCTCGGGATAGAAGCGGCAAGTCAGTGTGGGCATTACTGAAGCAGAGGAACTGGAAAAGGAAGGAGCAGCCAGGAAGGACGGCCCACCCCTTGGACCCACCCCAGCCTCACCCCACCTAGACAAGGGGAACGCGGGTGGTGTGCCTCCTGCTGGAAAACTTTCTTGTTCATGTGTCACGTCAAAATTATTGTTAGGAACGTGTTTAACGGTGTGGCTCAAAAAGTCAAGACATCAAAGTAGTGGAGGGGAGAGGGTCGAGTGGTCCGTCACTGGCTAAAACTGTCGCTGAATCTCGTGTAATATCCGTTAACCGGATGCGTCAGACGACTTTTAACCCCTTGAATCTCGCCGAATCTCGCGCATATTACTGTGCCATCAAGAGTATCAACAAAATCAACGTCAGTACCCATGACAACGGGTTTAGTTGTTGTTGTATGTAGGAATCGCGTGATTGTGACTGAAAGAGAACGGTTCCACTGAACGGCGGTTCCTCAGCATGATTAGGTTATCGAACGTTCGTGGTGTTATTTATAGTAACAGGTAGGATCAAGGTGCGCTACCTGTGCCACATCTTTAGGTGTTACGTGCCTCTGTCAAACAATCGATTCTGTCTTACATGTTTCAAGACATGAATATCTACATATTGTCATTTTCTTTCTCTGTAGCTGTTGCGGTTCCAGTTTTTCGGACAGGGATAAAGTATTTGCCTCAGAAGGGGAAGGGCACCAGCCTATTTGTGGCCTATTTACCCCCCCCCCTTTTAAAAACGTGCTTTAAGATGCACGCACCGTAGATCCTCGGTTTGTGGACATACATTTATGTTAATATTTGATATTTTTGGACTGGGTGGATAATAGGTGATAGTTTATTCACAGAGCCTGACATATCTGCCTGAATTTTTAAAGAAAGAGTGAATCGTTTTTATCTTCTTGTATTCAGTTAATGTTTTGAAGGGAGAGGTATCAGACCAATAAATAAATCGGAGGGACACTAACATTAATGTCCCTGGTTCGGCCTTCGGGTGACGTCTGCCCTTTTACAATCCTTGTAGATGTTCATCGTCTGCTCGGTGACTTGAATAGCTGCATTATGCAGATCTAACATACTAGACATGCACAAAATTCATGTGTGGCTTAGTGCACTCAGCTTCATTGTTATTATTCACTCCTGAGGAAAAACGTCGTAAAGTATCACAAAGTACTGCTCTGGTATGTGAATATAAAACGTACCAGTACAAAATATGACTACGAGTTTGCGGAACCCTGGATAGCGATAAACTAGAATGATCAAGTATCTGAACAACGTTTTAAAAACGCTTATTGATCCATGATGACGCGGTTCCCTATTTGGGAAACACTCGTATCGGCAGAACCTTGTAAAGGCTTTTTGCCCAGTCAGCAATAATTCAAGTGACACGTTTCTCCCTGCGGGTGTGTGTGGTGCATGCATGCGTGCACTTTGGTGGCAAGGAATCTTTTAAGGACCATTACCCGGTAACACAACGCAGATCTTATCTCGACGACTTAAACCACAATCTCCTTCGATCTCGCACAATCTCCTACAATCTCATGCCACAAAGTAGTGACATTTGTGGTTGCGAGTCGAGACAGTGCACGGCGATACCATCGGTTTCGGGGTTTCTTGGGTAGGGGAGTATAAGGATTAAGGATCGTTCACATTGGACGATCCTATCACCATCATCGTAACAAACGTTATGTTGATGAGTAAAAATTCATATGCAACCCATTCTTCCCGTAAAAGATAAAATGTGCCGCCCGTCAATGTTTCGGTGACGGTGACGACGTCCCTAAGTGTGGACAGACCTTTAGGACTTATTCACACTTATCGTAAGCAAATACATCGGGTCCAGTAAAGGTGCAAAGAGAACTGTTGTTATAACGACTGCTCGTTGTAAGTAAACTCGCTTCAAGAGAGCGCAGTGTAATTAATTTGACCCAGCCTAGTATCAGAGCCCATCTGGATTACAAGTCGATTAACTTTGTTGCCAACAAGCCCAGCTCTCCTAATAACATAATTTAGATTAATTCTACTGACTCTAAATATTTGGTGCCTTCGCAGCTTCGGTTCAGGTTTCAACTCCATGTGTAATTGTAGTGGCCTGGTTTGTACCGAAAAACAGCCTTTAATTTGCCTGATGTTTTTTTGCACCATATATTTAGAGACCTGTCCTAAATCGAGTGCTCTATCTCCAGCTCCAGTTAGCAATAGGATATATTGCATTTCGACTGTTTTTCGTTTCCTTCGTGTCTAATCCATCGCTTTGGCTGGGGGTGTGAAGGAGTCCTTAGGTGGAGAGACCTGTTTCACACCCCACTGGCTCTTGTAATCGTCTCATCGAGGATCGAGGCCGAGACAGTCAACATCTTATTAGAGTTTTTACCATTTTAGCTGTTTATGAATTCACTGAATTTGGTGACAAAAAGACATTTGCAGTGAAAAGGATAAAATCTTGCAATCCTTTCTGTTGAAGCCCAGTGTGCTTGCCAGCCATTTTAAGAGCAGTCATCTTTTCAATACCTTAGCTCATTCATGATCATTTGTTTTTGTGAAATTTGCCAAATTCAATGAATTCAGTAAAATGGGAACAACTCGAATTTGATGAATTTAAATGATTTCAAGGAAAAATGAGAATTGATGAGTAATCAAACCGCAAAAATGACGCCTAAACATAATATGATGAAATTAATGGTGATCTTCTCTTTTGATCGCGTTAGGGATGGTGAAATTCTTTCAACTTAAAGCACATGGGATATCATTCATATGCAACAGTTAATTCTTTTTGACAAATGACGATTTGTCTGTGTGTAATTTTTACAAATCCCCGAATTTATGGGAAATTCCGTGTTTTTCTCGAGGGTCCTCGTGTTGCATTTTGTTGCAGATTATCGTTTCATAGCCCACCTAAATATGAACCCATGCCATGGGCTTAACAACTCAACATGTAAGCAGTGGGCTGAAAAAAGAAGGAAGTAAAACTGAAGTTCAAAATTAACTCTGCACAATTTGCTGAATTTCAGTTTGTATATAACTTTCAAAGCTAAAGGTAGAAACTAATGTAAGACATTAAAATTGTGAAATATCTCTTTCATAAAGACGTAGACATATATTTTTGCCGACGACGTACATAGACTGTAATAGTACCAGGAGTCTGTGGCTCAGACGGGGACTCCCCTCCTTCCAATGGGAATGATCAAGCAGGAAGGAGGCCCACCCTCTTGCCCCCCTGCCGGAGCAGGAACAGGGATAGGGGACCGTTGTTAGGATGCTCCATACTGGAAGGCTTTCCTGTAAAATATATTGGCAATATGACCGTGTATGGACATGCCCATATGTGGGCATGTGGCCCCTGATAATGGCACAAGAAGTGTAACACCAACTCAGACTTTGGTTTTGTTTTTAAGGAGGTATGCAACAATTAGTTGCCGTAAAACGGTTTTTGCAGCATAGCGGTGGCATTTTCCATCACACAATAATGTTTTTTGATTGACAAATTGCTTTGAAAATCTATAGTGGAAAATTTTGGTAGGTGACATGTACTTTTTTCAATACAAGTTTTATCCACATACAAGTGCAAATAATTATGGAAAGTTACAGAAAAATGGCATTACTATTTGGTGGTCAGACAGGTCATTTATGTTAAATTCTATAGTATTTTCTATGTATCTAAGCCAATCACATTTGTGGCAAAATATCCCAAAATACATCGGTGACCCCACGTGAAAATTTATCCATAGGCTGTTTGTAAGGTAAGCAACAAAATATAAAAGTGTTATGAAATTCCAATTACTTTGAATTAATTGTTGCATACCACCTTAACCAGGGGTTGGTAACTATCCTCTATGCATCTTCCTATTTTTTGAGCACCTTTGTTGAAATTTCAAAAGAACTTCATGTTGAAATATCTATTAATTTCTAGAACCTTTGAGTTAATTATGTGTGCAAAATTACTTTACTCCAATTTTTAAACTCTTTGCAGACATTTTTTATGAATTAAGTCATTATGTAAGTGATTAAGAAGTATAAATATTAAATGAAATAATGCGAAAATACTGAGAATTGCTAGGCAACAAAATTGGAGGATAATATTTGTGTCAAATGACGTGAAGCTGGATTTTTTTCAAGAAATTGGAAATTAGGGTCCTAAAATTTATTGTAGAAATTCTGGTCAGAAGAGGCCCCAGGCCTTACGATACCCCTAGGTCTGCTGGTGGACTAGCCTTTACAATGATGATCTATCCTGTGGAAAATGATATTGTGCAATTACCTTTTTTGTACAAGGTAAACCAAACTACATTTCAATATTTCCAGTACACTGAGGGATGACTCTAATATCCACAACTTTCCAGTTGAATACACGATAAAGGCCCACTGTCTGTTGGAAACATGTCTATATCAGAGCCATCCTTAAGTCTTAATATAAAATGTTATTGCACAGTATTATTTTCAAGTTAAATATATTAGTTATTTCGAAATATATTTTCTCATGGGCCACCATTGTAAACCCTTGTCTGAATTTTTGTCGCCTCAAAAGTTCCTGCAGGGTAAACAGACCTGATTGGGCAGGCAGAGCATATGTCATCCATGGAGGGTATTACAAAATGTGGCCCATGTGGGGTCAAATTCTAAATGTCCTCATCTGTACTCCAAAGAGCACAGGCAAATACTTTATTGGTTTAATGAAGCCTTTATTTACTGGTACTTTTTCTTTCTAGACGTAACAAAAAAGGCACAAAAATACTTGAGGAGTCCTGCCACATGTTATTTTACAGTAACACTAAGTAGCAAAAGCTGTGTAAAAATGGTAAATTTACTATTTACAGGTTAAACTTAGCATCAAAATAATGGTAAGTTTAGTAACTGTTGACATAAACTGTGAGGAACAGTTGAATTTTTCATGTGAAGGTAGTCCCTAGCAAACAAGTGGTATGTGTTCTTTTCTGATGCACTGCCTCCAGAAAAGTAACACATTTCTGAAACATGTGTGTGTGTGTGTGTGTGTGTGTGTGTGTGTGTGTGTGTGTGTGTGTGTGTGTGTGTGTGTTGAATTAATGACCCCACACATAGAGACTTACTATTGTCTTTCATTGGGGAAGTCTATCAAAAGAAAATTACTTCCTTGCATGTATGCATTTTCCTGATGTAGTGTGATGCTTATCTTGAAAACAATAATGACCCAAGGTAACTTGTTCAGGAAATTTATGTCCTCGGCAAATGCTGGTGCACATGTGGAGAGATAGGTTTGTACCCGCAAAAAGGTCACTTATTTTGATAAAGGAAGGAGGAAACAATACAACAAATATCATTTTGTAAAGTGTATGTTTTCTAAAACTAGATGTACGAGAATGGACTATTTCTTAACGGTAGAAATCTTGAATTTTAATTTTCAAATTCCTTGTCACGCTGTCTTGTAGCAGAGAAGACATGGAACACGCAGTCTTTACTGGTGACTACTCATAGTGAGAGTGTCACAACAAAGCTAGTCTATTATGGACATGATCAACCTTGGGCCTCGGGCAACATATTAGTTCAATTTAGAAAGCTAATGACTTTTCTGATATGATCATTAACACCAATGACAGAAAAGCATTAGAAAGTGGAATTGTGACGGCCCTCCTTCTGGTTACACTGGACCGCAGAAGCTGCCCCTACCAGCTGATATGCCTTTTCTCTTGCTTCTTATTTAAATTATGAGCAATTTTCCCCGGCAGCCTCTCAAAATTAATTTCTTCTGCTGAACAGGTCATTGATAGGCCAGCGTTTTGACTGAGAAAATTATGTGATGCCTTGAGCGCAATTACCAAAGCATTAGGATTTTATGAGCAGTATTTAACCTTTGTTACGTGTTTATGTGGTGAAAGTTTGTCATCGGGCAGGAAGATGTGAAGATGTGGCCTGTGCAATGGCCGGCCTGATGTATTGAACACAGTCCACTAGCTGTGCGTGGGAACATCAGAGAGGAGATACAATCACGGAGGCGACGGAGGACATTGTTGCCAGCAAATTTTGCGATGTCGCCCTGTTCGGGACATTGCATCGTCAGTATTACAATTGAAAAAATTGGCTAACTTCTCAGAATACTCTTCTTTGGTTTTAATAAACCTTTTTTTTTCGATTGATCTTGTTGTGTGCACACTGACCAACGCCGACTCTGATTTCAATGACTTCAAAAATAATATGCAAAAGTGAGATTTGGTCAATATCGGTCTCGCTCAGTGTGGACACCATGATACCATCAAAGTTTGTTCCAAGAAAAGTATTCTTAACCAGACGAGTTTTAAAGAAAACGTTTTCGATACTTTTTTTAAAATTTACAATGATCTCTCCCAACTTTATGCACCCCGTGCAAAAATTGTCACATTTCAATTAATCAGTCAGAAAAGGAAATTGACATTGTAGAAACTAAGAGTACACACATTCCTCAGAGAACCTATTTGGTTCACAAAAACTGGATTCGTAGATGCTTCGCCATCTAACGTGTAATTTACGAAGCTGAAAACCCGAGAAGCTGTGAGTGGCTGCGAGGTCTCCTTTTATGTCCTCCCTTCTGATACCTATACAAATCGTACACACCTATGTAAATTGGTTCTATAATACGTACTATAACACGTACAACATAAAATGTACTACAATGGTAATAATTTGCAAAGATTTACTCTGTCCACCCAAACCGGTTAGGGTGGATTTTACTGGAATAAGACAAGTAACCTTTCCTTTCTCATTCTAAATGGAATTGTGCAGCTGCACAATGGCACAGATTCTCTGTTTCTGTGTTTTTCAATTCATCTAATTCAAATCATTAATTTAATTGACAATTATTTTCCAGAAAAAATTTGCCTGTAACAAAGCTGAACAATATTAAATGTTGAATGATATCAACTAAAGAAAAAAAATCACCCCAAATTACCGCCTGCGTGATCGCGACTAATTCTCTTAATTGTCATTCAACATCCAAAATCTTCCTGTCTGATATGCCTCATCAAAAGTTCTGCTTCCGACTTGGGACAATCAGAAAAAATCAAATCGAGCTAAACATTTGATATTGTCATAGAATACGATGGTCGGTTTACTATGAAAGCTAAGAGTCGATCGAAACCGCTCGATAATCCGGTAATTGCACAATTTATCGCTACTTTGTGATTATGAAACTAAAGAAGTGGTCTGGATGAAAAAATCAATCTTAATTCCCTGCAAGATAAGTTTCCACATGACTAGATACATCCCGTAGTGTGGTCTGACACGTCAAAGCTGAATTTTGCAAGGCACACAAGGTGCAAAGCCCGCTTCATTCGAACATTAAAAGTATTGGTTCGTATTTTCAAACTCTTATTTGGCTATTTTAAAGGTAGAACCGAACAGTAAGTATATCTATTAAGATATACTTACTTAAGAAATAACCCTGGTTTTTCTTTGTTTTTATGTCAGAGAAAATGCTTCCAACCACCAAGACGGAACAAGGCAAAACAGAGCGTGCAAAATGTCTATCATGAATCAGGATATTGCTCAAAAAATTATGGCTGCTGGTTGATATGTAATTGCACCCTTATAGAACTAGCCTCTAACCTCTACCAGTATACTTATTCAGTTAACTCTTACATGAATCATGTAGTGATATGATTGATCCAAACTACATGACTACATTTCAAAATTTTAAGTTATAAGTAGGTTTATATCAGAAAATCACTCGATGGTTCAGGGAATAATCAAATAAAAATTCTGTCTGGATAACTAGTGGGCAATTCTGACTATACTATGAGTTACTAGTCAGAATTTGGTTAGCCTTAACAGGAAATTATGTGAATTTAGTGACTCATACTCAGAATTTAGTGATGATGGAAACTAGTTTAAACTGGTTTGAGCCAGTTTGTGGGCAGTAGTCAGAACTTAATGATCCATAGTAACACACATATGTGTACACATTTATATTCAGTCACAATTTTTTTTCTTTTTTCTGTGGGGTCTTCTGTGATTGGCTGATGAAAAGTTACACACCATTCTCAAAATGTGAATGTGTTGCGATTTGAGTTTTTCCTAAATTACTAGCAACACAAAGTTGACAGATCTGGCAATTAGTTCTTTCCCTTTGTTAAATTTGTTACAGCCAATGAAAAATTGTGTGGGATATGCAATTAAAACTTCGTATCAATAATAGGTATCAAAAGAACTGACATGTCCAGATATGTACAAGAAAATAGAACTTAAACTGAAACACAAAAATGCCTGATCTGCCAGATCTAGCAATTACAGAAAAACACGATTAGCTGATCAAAATTGTGCACCACTTGAAACGTCTACAGTATATTTTCAACCAATTAAATAATTTTTTACATAATTGACAAGGGTATGACAAAATCCACCACCATATTCAGTTACAAAAGTCATATGGTCAAGAAAAAATGGACGTATCTTCCATTCTTTTCAAAATTAACTTTAAGGATACAAATCTTTCAAACTATATGGGTAATGAGTGACTGAGTGCTGAAATATTTGAGGATTTTCTCCAAAAAGAGGTCCTCGACACATTCATTCGTTGACTAGAATGGAACACGAATTTATTGATAATCGAGTTTTTCCTTATGAGATTCCATAGAATTCTACAGAATTTATAATAAAAATTTGTAAAAAGTGGAATTTGAACCCACTACCTCTTACTTAAGAGTAAGAGGTGCTAGCAGTGCGCCACAGAGACAGAGCTAACAGAGAGAACATTTAAATGGATCCTAATTCATGCTTCAGTGATTTATCACATTCTATAGAATTCTACAGAATACTTCTCCATAAGGAAAAACTCGATTATCGCAGAAGTCAAAATGTACTGTCCCTGGAGGGCGAATCGGCTGCCTCAGCCTTTTTTTTTTCAATTTCATCTCAACAATTTTGTTATTGTGCTTGAAAGCTGTGAAACTGTTTCTTAATTTATTCCAAAATTTCTAATACCAAATCTTACGTATATTTTCCAACTAATCGATTTATCTTGCAAAATACACCGTAGAATGTGAAGAGCTGGCACACAGGTAGTATTGAACTTTACAGAAAAAATAGGGTATCATTTTTATTTAGTTGTTTCTTCAAAATACAAGAATTAATAACATGAATGGACTTTCAAACAATCCTTGCACTTTTTATCCAGAAAATTAATCAATTATAAATTGAGTATTTTTGGAAATGTGCTCAAATTTGGTTTCAAACGCATTCGAAATAATCACACCATGCAGCTAATTTCATCGCTGACAGTCTATGATCATATTCTAAAACACAGTCCAGCGACCAAAATGATTCAGTAGACATTGACTCTGGGATGGAAATAATCTTATGTTCATGTTGCTGCCATCTTTGCTGAGCCTGTGATCTGCTTATCTAAATACTTAGTTATCTGCAGGATTATGCCATATTACCGCATCAACAACAAGCAGATTATTAGCATTACTCGTGACAAATTATGATCTGATTAACTATTGTCACTAATCATCAGAGACAATTACAAGCACACTCATTTATGAAAATGCGACACTGAAACTCCATTTTTGGAAACGTTATTGCTCCAGGAAAGTTTATACAATTTCATTTGATTTTATAAGCGCAGCATGGTGGCGCCTGTCCTGTAGCATTGGCTATGTGTGGAGCGTTATGTAACTACATTTGTCCTCACTCAGTCAATCGAGTTCTCCCTAAAATAGATCATTTTGCCAGATTATATTGGTTCAATATACTATTGGATCAGTTGTTGAATTAAATTTTTGTTAAAGATTTGGCAAAAATTTCACAAGGCTTTGGTAAAATAATATTGAAAACATGATAAATATTTATCAAATATTTGGCAAAGTTTTATTTAACCATAAAAGATCCCTTACCTGTTTTACAGGGCAATGAGCAAGATCTTACTCATGAAAATATAGTCCACACCTCTTTTATTAAGTGTGCAAGGTGCATGACATTGTCTGTTCTGGAGACCAGTCTGCCAATGCACAGAAGTCATGACACCTTAGTTTCAGACATTTCTGCCTAAAACTGGTCTCTTGGATGGTAATTGCATCATTACCAAATCATTGCCAAAACTTTGATAAAAATTTAATTGAGACACCAGTTTTAGGCAGAAATGTCTGAAGATAAGATGTTGAGACTTCTCTACATTGGCATACTGGTATCCTAAACAGACAATGTCATGCACCTTGCACACTTGGTAAAACAAGTAGGTGTTGACTGTGTTTTCATGACCAACATCTTGTTCATTGCTTGGAAAAGCAGGCAAGGGATCATATATGGTGCCATTAAACTTTATGGTTAAATGCCAAACATTTGATAAAAATTTACTATATATTCAATGTTATTTCACCAAAACCTTGTAAAATCTTTGGCAAATGTTTAGCAAAAATTTAATTCAGCAAATGATCCAATAGTATATTGAACCAATGCAACTCTGGCACAATCATCTATTTTAGGGAAAACACAATTGTGCCATATACATTAGTTAAAGGCACTATTATTTAAGGTTGCTGTATTCACTTGACTGAATGAAATAAATTATAGTGTAAATTGTTAACAATGATAATAGGAATAACTCAGTGAACTAAGAAAAGATTAACCATTTTATTTTTGAGTATTTGAATGATAAAGTTTGCCCTCCAGGTCCATTGAAATCAATGGTAATGTCTATTTTATTCAACATTGGTATGGTGAAATTTCTTTAAGCTTAACACTCTGTTTCAATTGTTACAAATATTAACTTTTCAAATAAAAATATTTAATGAAATTCACTTCATTCTAATTATAATTTACATACTACTACAATTCAAAACTGTTTATTTTGATCTTTGATTCCCCCTATAAATTTCTATGGACAACTGACATACAGAAGACATTGCTATTTTTCAATGGACCACCATCAAACATTGCAATTGACCACAGTTCAATTGGCTTAAATAGGGTAACAATACAGCTGGTGGTCAATGAAGCATAACTCTGTGTTTTGATGAGAGTTTTACATCACAACATGTCAGAAGTGTGTACTGTAACCTTAAAGGAAATTATATATACTTTCCTCACCCTATCTACAAAATTTGAGTTTTTCCTACATGGAGATGCATTCTGTAGATTCTACAGAATCACAAAAAAATCCAGCAGCAAAATGTTACTCCCAGTGGGAATTGGACCCAGGGCCTCTGACTTTAATGCCCTGCATGCTACTGTCTTGGACTTTTGGAATTTTTTTGGAATCAATAGAGCATGACTACATAAGGATCTAAAGGTCTGAGACTTCCAGCAAATGGGGAATTAGCTCAGACAGTAGCATGCAGGGCATGAAAGTCAGAGGCCCTGGGTTCAATTCCCACTGGGGCTAACATTTAGCTGCTGGATTTTGTTTTGTTTTCTCATGATTCTGTAGAATTCTACTGAGTGCATCTCCATTTAGGGAAAAACTCGATTCTTTCCAATATGAAATGTCAGTATTTCAGTAAAATTTCATTGTGAATGTTGGTAAGTTGGTTGAATTTTACAAAACTAAAAAACTTGGTTGGGGACGCACACACATATATCTTTCTGTTGAAACACATGATTGAAATTAGTAATTATTAATTATGTTTTTCACTTTTTCCAACACGTTATTTATTACCGAAATTAAGAATCTAGTATTATTTACTTTAACAATATATTTCAGTATTTGAAATTTGATTAATTTAACCATCTGGAATATCGTATTAGTTTCAAGAAAAAGTTAGGAAATTCAAGTTGATCATTTGCTGAAACTTTAAGAAAAGGCCTGCATCAGGGAAAATGTTCGGATATGGTTTATCTTTACAAGAAAACAGTGCTGTGTGACGACAATCCCGACATTACTTGATTGTAAATTAATGGGGAAAGTTCATGTGCGTGCAATTACATTTGAAAGAAATCGGAGTTCGATAATGTAAAGGTGTAAAATCAATTTTTTGACAGATGATTATGACATTCCGGCAAATTTTCTGGATATGTTACATGACACATGTGACAGAAGTATTTACAAGTTCTTTTAATTATTTAAGCAAATTTACAATTGTTACATATAAAACACTGGGGCATCCATTTTTGCGACGGATGTAAAAATCGTTGACGTTGTATATTTATTTTCAGGTCGATACCAAATTTAAGTGTTGCCTTCACCGAAATATTTTTGTTTCAGCAGTCAATACATTTTTTGCAATATTTGTAAATTGTTTTCAATTGTTACTCCAAAGAGATATTTAAAATCTAAAATAGTCGTGGTCTTGAAGATTTTACACACAACAGCAAAATGAGCAGTGGGATGGTTACAGGAACTTGAAGAACTTCCTGGAACAGCTGCCTTGTACAATTTAAGGATAACTTAGCATCAGATTTGAGCTGCAGACAATGTTATCGACAGTTCTGTCTGTTTTAGTTCATCTTTAGAGACCTAACGAGTTCCAAAGCGTCGTTAATCTGCTATATTAAATAATGTGGATTTGCTTGCCCGAGGTGGTCCCTCTCCTCCTCTCTTCGTTTGTCGCTGCTAAATACGGACAAATCTGATTTACAATTTCTAACAGCTCTGAGCATGACCTCAGGCATCTGCAGCCCTTTGAAAAGTTTCTTCCACGTTTATCATCCTGCTAAATTTCTCGAATCTATTTGATAATATGTTGTGATAAAAATCACCAACTTTGCACAATAATTGTTACCAGAAAGTACTTTTAAATTATAAAGCATTACTAGCTATTCCTATCAATTTCCGCTTTTCAATTTACATAGTTACTCCTTAGGCTAAACCAATAGGTTGGATCCAATAGAAATGCCCTTTTCCTGACATACTCTTTTCCATGACCTATATATGTAACGGGAGAGTTTTAATATAAGATGACACTCTTTTGTTTACATAGTTACCTTGGTAACGCTACCTCCTATATCAAGAAAGTTCAACGTTGTTCATGGGTTTGAAGAGTCAAGTTTGAAGACACCAATTCTGGTGACTTGTACTGATTTGTGAATACTTCATGCTGCTATCAAAACTGAATAATATTTTTACGTCGACTGTGCCTCTAAAATACTATTTTCTCTTGGTACAGTGCTCATGAAGAGGTGCCGTTTTTGTTGAAAATCATTAAAACTTTTATCTCTTTAAATTAAATCAATTATATTTATCAAGACGAAGTAGTACTTCAGCTGAACTAGGAAGCAGTGAGATATCGCTGATAAAGCGAGTCAATACAAAATATTGATAACTTTATGTGAAAAATGAAAAACACGATGTGCCGTCCTATGCCCAACAAGGACAACGAGAATGTTGACCGTACGCGGTCAAAGGTTTAGTCTCCGCAAGATGCTCCACACACCTCACTACCCAAAGTTCT